>BLKR01009711.1:0-93364 GCA_011170035.1 Teleogryllus occipitalis
AATCCAAGGTCAAAATTTAATTAAAAACTGGTGCCGTTTTTTAGAAAAAATATGTTTTAAGAAAATTAAAAATTGCTTAGTGTTCACACAGAATTACCCGAAAAGTAATAAAATATTCGAAAAATTTTTCAAGATCTTAATTCAAAATCTATCTGGAAGGAACAGATTTCATCTTCGTAATTGGAGCTGTAGGAAGACGACGAAAAATTTTGATTTTTTCCAACTATCGAAAACCGAAACTTTCGAGTTTTCTATGAACTTACGACCTGCACCATCCTCTTAAACGTCTTTCACACTCTCCAATAACAAGATTTAATAAAAAACGATGGAGTCATTTTTTTTAATTTTGAAAGTACTCCAGGGGCTTCATGTAAAGCACACACAAAATTAAAATATTTCACCTACTGGTTCCCGAAACGTTGTGATATTAAAGAAAATATTTTATGGAATTTTCCCAATTTCTTACATTCCCACTTTCACTGCCTATAAATAGATTGAGATGGAGCTCATGTGAGTGTGCTCAGCAACCAGATTTAACCCTTAGATTTAAAAATTATTATATATACATTAATTTCAAAATATTAGTCGTTTTAATTTAAAATATATTGTGGCAAAGTTCAATTATTTCGAATCTGTACTACTCAGAATTGAAACTGGAGATTCCTTTATTTGTCAGTACTGAATCTTTAAATCATATCATATATTTTATTTTTCGAAATATTCGATATATTTCGTGATTTTTGAAAACATTTCCCTAATAGTGAAAAGGAACGGAAAATTTAGAATATTAAGACTAGGGATTGTTTTCTCTTGGGTCCAATAACATCTTGAATTAAAACAAGAACTGAGAAGAAAATAAATTTTTATTTTCGTTAGGCTACGTCTGCTTTTTTTAACACAAAGCATACTCAACATATTTATTAGCAATACAAGAATTCTGATGTATTTCACATTGCTAAATATCATCATGTGACGCACACTCTGTTTAAAAGAGAACAATGTAAAATTTCCAGTTAACAATACCAGCTGGACATTTCATGGCACACAGAATCTGCGGCGGCGTTTTCTTCTCGAAATTAGACACAGAAATGTACTTCTTTGCTCTACATAAAATAACTCGACTTTGTATCAAATTCCTTTCAATAACCTATTCAAAATATCAATTTCATTATCACAATTATTTGGACAAAAATCTTCAAACAATTGAACTTTATGAACATTATTTAAACCACTCACAATTCACGCAAAATTATTTCCACCAATTAAAAACTTCCCACATCCATCCGTCATAAATATTCTCATAAACAAAAATAAATTCACTATTAACGTGATCACATTAACAATCACTATGTGTTTTTTCAATAGATTCGAATAATTCAAATGATTAAGAACAACTGTCATTATGAGAAAATACAGGACTTTGCCCATGATAGGCCTGGTACGCAAAATCAAAATTTTCAATCTTTAATTGCACACTCGATATCCTCTTTTCTTCCCACCTTATTTATACAGTCAATATTGATTTGTATAGATTGAAGTCAACGCCAAAATGTTTTGTTTTTAATTTGTTTTTCAGTCTTTTGGTAAAACAGATAAATGTTAATCTTGGTGGTCTGATTGTGAAGAGGAACATGAGTGTTTATATTTCTTTTTTAATGGGTTGCTATTGGGTTTTGTTAACTCGAAAAATACGATGATAATCAATTTGAATGTGAGATTTGTTGTAGATTTCACTTGCATTCTTTTTTGAAATTCAAGAAAAAAGTGGCATTTAGTTTTATGAGAGTATTTTTTTATTTGATGGATGCCAAATTGATAGTATTTACCGATATTTACAACTATTGGGTTTTTACCTTATTGCATATATTGTTTTTCAATATATGAGTATTTTTTGAAATTTTGGAATTTTCTGACATGTAAAGCGAACTACTGATACTGAAATCTTGAATTCTCTTACGCTGGCACAACCTAAAAATCCACAAAACCAAACATGCCACCATTTAGAACTTTTTAATTGCTAATTAATTAATTGGTGAGCTAGCCTAAGATTAAGCTGACACTACCACAATGAGTTACCACGAAACGAAATACCCCATCTTGTAGAGCGATTTCATTGCTAATTAACTGCGCAAAAAATTAATTTAAGTGCTCTTCAAACTTGGAGAAATTAATTGTGAACTACCGGGCGCGTCAGCCGGCAACTATATTGGTTCTGGTAAGCTAATGCGTCTGACTCACCCAGGATGTCATCTAAATTAGAAGGTGGCTATAGACTTGGTATTTCAGGACCATGGGACACTGTACGAATATCTGGGTCAAGATAGGGGTGAGATATTTAATTTTTATCCTTAAACCCCAAACGAAGATCTTCCTTGCATGTTCTGCACACCTTGCGCAGAGTCATGTTTTGCCTTAATCTCCAAGTTTCAATTTTATACGCGCAAACTAAACATTTTTCATAATCTACTTATGTATCTATTTATGTTTCTTTGTTGACTTTTTACTATGTATTGACCACAAATAACAGAAGCTGTCAGGAGAAATTACACAACCTCTTCAAGCCGTATTTCAGAAATAAAATAACAATCACAGTATCCTTCGAATGTTGAATATAATCTGAGAGCAATATAAGACTGAACTTAATTATTTTATTCAAACATGATCTAATTCAACAATAGATTGTTTCAATTTTTTCCTAGTACCCCTGATAACAAGTCTAAACATGCTCGTATTACTCACTATCAACTTTTAACCTGTTTCACATGACCTTCCTGTTAATGCTAAAACTACTTTATCCACTACCCCTACAACTACTCTCTTCAGCCATTAATTTTGTTTTCATTTACTGCAAAGTTCAGCTATAATTAATATCATTAATGTGAGAAGTCTTAGTTTTATGCCATTTTTAAACAAAAAAGAACACTATATTTTAAGTTAATTAGGAATTTTACACTAAACACAAAGAAAAAATTGAGAGTAGCAAAAACATCTGACCAGATGGAAAATTTTTGGTATTGTTTTCGTTTTTACCAAGTTGAAATCTATAAGAAAATGTATTAAAATCCTACACAGTTTTTTACTTAGAGGCCTGTAATTGAATCCATTAAACACGTAAGAGAATGACACAATAATTTCACATATTTAAGAAATGAGGAACTTATAGAAGATCATTTTGAATTAGGGATGCCATATTTTACGGAACTAAATGTTCTAAAGCAGTAATACACAAAAATATAGATATTTATTGTAACACATATGTAACAAGGAAGTATAAACCATCAGTCAACTATTATAGAACAGGAGTCAAATAACAAAGTACCAAATGTTCCAGGCAAATGTTCGGGACAGTGCCCTTCCAAAGAGATATTTTTTCCCATTCTTTGTTCTACCCTACCCTTTAATTACACTCACTTACATGCACCACACTACCACACATGCCGGGAGACCGGTCGGGAGCTTACAGCTTGTCCGACTAGGAGGGTACCCGGGTGAGAGGCACCTGGTTGGGAAAAATCTCGCTAGCTGACGGTCGGCACCGGTTTTAGCCATCCAGGGCGGGAAAATCACCGACACTACCCGAGCAAAAACATTTACTACACTTACGGGACAGACGCGTAAGCGTAAGCGTTAGCGCGCCCGGATTCGCTATCAATCAATCAACCTAACGGCTGACCGTCTGTGGACAGCTGAAGCTCGTAAACCGTTCAACTGTCAGCCTATTTTCTCCAAAATTGATGTTTCCTGATCGAGCTGAACGAACTGGAGGCTTTGGGAGTTTCTAACGTATATTTTGATTGTTGAAAGATTTTTACATGAATCAGGCATTCACCTTCTTGTGCCTCAGCGCGAGTTTGATCCATACGGCTCTTGTGTGGGGTAGAGGTATGAGTGCCGACAAGTTCACTCTGAGGAACTGAGATCGGGTCTCTCGGAGTGGAAAAAAGTTGCTGGTTCAAAACACTTTTGCTGGTTTATGTAGTACCGGGAGCGGTAGCTCAGTGCATAAACTGATGTCACTGCAGCGCCTCTGACCGGGAGGTCCTAGGTTCCCACTCCCCACGGCGCACGGTGTGTAATTTCGGCCATCTAGGTGGACATAATTCAATTTTCCAAAGTACTCAAATGAATTAAGTTGGGTATTTGTTTGATTTTAGAATGTCCATAGTGTATGAATTTGGTATTGTTTTTCTTCTGCATCGCTTGAGGCGGCAGTAGAACAAGTTCAAACTTGCACGATCTCGCGCTGACACCGCGCGGCTCTATCAGTCGCATTTCAGTACATCTCGTGTTGGAGACCAGTGCTCATCGCCTTCTACTCACAGAGAGGTAGTGATTAAATAATTGTGTTTTTGGGTGTTTCTTCTTTTTATTAGTGCCTAAAGATAAGCAAAAAGTGTCTGCGATTGCTCGTGGGGGTCTTTTGAAAAAGTAAGTAATTTTAGTTCTACTTTCGCGCCATTTTACAAATGTATCTAGACTTTTAATACAGAGTTTACAGGAGTTGACGTTTGTGACTATGTAGGTATTAAACCTTATTCATTTGGCTATGTGAATCATGAAAGATCAGCTGCGCATACCTGCGCACTCACGAGTTTTTAATTTTTTTTCGCAGTGGAGCGCTTGATTTCACGGAGGACGCTATTTCATGTATGATGTGAAAGCTCCACGGAAGCAAGGTATGATGCCGTGCTATCGTATGTTTTACACGAATTAGGTGAGGAAACTATTACCGACACTTCAATCATGCCCATAAAAATTCAAATTAAAATTTTTTGTCAGTTTATCATCAGAAAATGGAAAAAATGTGCGAAACATAAACAGCGTTTTCTAGAAAATTACTCATCGTGGCTGCAGGAAGACATCAAATTTTCAATAAATTTATCGACAATTGCTCCAAGTACATCACAATTATATGATACTGCTAGAGGCGTTGGCCGTCCAGTTAAGCCATTTAGTTCGTGTGGCTTTAGAGCTAAAGGACGGAGAGTAAAACGGCTCTTATGTTTGTCCACAGAAGAAGTGGGAACAGCTACCGGAATAAAATTAAGGAATGAAGGAAAAAGAGATTCTTCGAACATAGTGAAGGAACTTGTACTTGCTTCTCCTAATAGAGTCACAAAAATTAAGAAAGTTCGAAGATCATTGCATCAGGAACCATCTTTACTCTCTCCAGAACAAGCACTAGCTCTAATGGTGAGTATGAATTTGTCTACTCGGCAATATTTACGAATATGAGAGCAAGCCGAAAAAACAAATTGTAAATTATATCCACCGTATTACAGAGTTAAGGAAGCAAAAGTCATGTGCTATCCAGAAGGAGTGAAAGTGACAGAAATATCGGCTGAGATACCTCTACAGTCAATTATTGACCATACAATTCGTCGTTTGTGCGAAATCCAAGATCTCAGAGAGAAATTTCAACTACAATATATGCTATTTTTGAAATTATTATAAAATGGGGTTGCGATGGTTCAGAGCAAAACAAATACCGACAAAAGTTCAGTGAAGAAAATTACACAGACGAAAATTTGTTTAGTGTGTCTATGGTGCCAATACAAATGCAGACTGTTGGTGGCGAAAATGTAATTTGGAAAAATTCCATACCGTCTTCAACTAAGTATTGCCACCCTATAAAATTTATTTTTGCAAAATAAACGTCAAGTGTAATTAACACTGAAGTAAGCAAAGTAGAACAATAGATAGGGTTTTTAACTCCCACTACTATACAACTTCTCCATTCAGAAATTTCCATTTCACCAAGAATGATTTTTTGCATGGTGGATGGCAAAGTCTGCAATGCCGTTTCATCGTGTTTTTCCACACAGACTTGCTACTTGTGCGGAGCGAAACCGACTGAAATGAACAATTTTGAAGCTCTACGCACAAAAAAAGCGAAGAAAGAATATCTCTGCTTCGGAATATCTCCTCTTCATTCCTGGATAAGGCTATTTGAATGTCTCCTGCACATTTCGTATCGTCTGGAAATTCAAACAAGTCATGTAAGAGGAACTGAAAATAAAGAAAAAAGTAGCTTAAAGAAAGAAAAAATCCAAGATAAATTTCAGCAGGAGTTAGGACTGTTGGTCGATATGCCTAAACCACAAAGTGGCAATACTAATGATGGAAATACTGCCCCAAAGTTCTCCAGAAATCCCGAGATATCTTCGGAAATAACGAATAAATCTGAACATAATAAAACGTTTTGGGATCATATTGGAATGCCTAAACAGTGGTGAAAACATCAACTTCAATACTTTTCAAAAATTTATTTATGACACACGAGACCTATATCTCCAACATTACCAGTGGTATCGCATGCCTGTAACTCTACATAAAATTCTCTTCCACGGAAGCGACATAGTTGATAGTTGCATTCTACCTATTGGACAGCTGTCCAATAACTGAAGAAGACAACAGGAAGTTCAGGGAACTATTTACAAGGAAAACATCAAGAAAAGACACAAAAACTGATCTCATGAACAGGCTTCTCATGACATCGGATCCATACATTGCAAGTCTACAGGTATCTCCAAAACCAAAAAAGAATAAATACAATCAAGAAAGTTAATTTGATAGACATTGATCAACAAGACCCTGAAGAAGTACATGGCATCACCTCATCCAAGGATTCATCGGATGGCGACTGAACATAGTACTAGCATGTAATAATTCTCTTTTACTCTAATTCTTTAATTTGTTTCCATTGTGGCTGATCTATATTTTTATTTTCTTCTTGAAAATTAAAAATTAATATTGAAAATAATTAGTTACATTTATTTACTGTATATACAATATTTTAAGTTTTATTGGCGTTTTTCTGTTTCAAGTCGTGAAATGCGCGATTTTTTATTATTGCAAAAAAAAATAGTTGTAGTCAAAATATTTTAACAAAACTTGCTCCATGTATGAGAATTATCATTTATTTTCAATATATGTTAGCTAGAACAGAAAACAATCCATACTTTTGTAGTTTCTGAATTAAGTCCACCTAGATTGCCAAAATTACACACTGTGCGGCGGCAGGATTTTCGACACTAGCTTTTCAGCTAGGTCGAATTCAGTCGCTGTCTGGAGTTGAATTCTAGCGGCCGGCTGCTCTGATCGGTAGTTTTCCGTGGTTTCTCCGATCAACACCAGGCGAATGCCGGAGCAGTACCCTATCAAACGGGCCACGGACCGCGCGCGATCTTTCCTTCCTCTTACTTGTCCTATCCTCTCCACTTACAAACACACACTAACATGCATTACAGTACCACTTATTCCGGGAGACCGTTCGGGAACTTAGAGCTTGTCCCGGCTGGTGCGGTGCCCCGCTGGTGGGAGGTTAGGGGGAAACCCCAGTAGCCGACGGTAGGTCGGCGCCGGATCTCGCCATCCAGCGGGGGAAGACCACCGCCATCTCCCGAGAAAAATCATGCACTACACTAACGGGACTAATGACCCAAGCAGTTGACGCGCGAAGTTTCGCGTTGAAACACGAAAAACCCTAACCGTTAATGTAGTAGTGTGCGTGGTAGCTGGCCAGCCGAAGGCCTCTGTTACCTCTGCGCCTGCGAGAGCGACGTCCGCTGGCCGCCCTCCGCGTGGGCCCTCTGCAGGAGGGAGTTGCCGCGGCGCAGGTAGTGCACCCGGCGCGCCGTCGTCGCCAGGCACACCGTGTTCACCAGCAGCAGCGCGCCCACGGGCCCGAAGTAGAACAGCAGCGAGCCCAGCTTGTTCGCCTCGAAATCTCTCCCTGCTGAAAACATCAAATTGCACAGACATTCATTTCTACTATTTCAAGAAGCCCACTGTATATTTTTATGACCTTTGGGAAATTTAATGTGTTATACATCTCAGGAAACTTACTAACGTTTTAATTGTCTTTGAATCGTAATTCTGAAAGTCTACCGTTTCTTAAATTCACTTAAATTAAATTGATTAGTGATTCCAGGCGTGACAGCTGCAAAGGTCATTAGTCCCGTAAGTGTACATGCTTCCTCGGGATGTAATCTTCCATCGCTTGATGGTGAGATCCGCCGACTAACGAAGCTAACGGGGTTTTCCTCATCCAGGTATCTACCACCAGCAGGACACCGCCCCAGCCGGGACTAGCTCAAAGTCCCCGACCGCTCTCCCCACATGAAAGGTAATGTCGTAGATGTAAGTGTAAATGTGTGAAAGTAAGAGGTGAAAATAGGACAAGGAAGAGGAATGAAAGATCGTGAGCGGTCCGAGGCCCGTTTGTTAGAGTACAGTTCCGGCATTTGCCTAGGATTGAGCGTAGAAATCACGGAAAAATAGGCAGCCGGCCGCCAGAATTCTCCTCCACGCAGCGGCTGAAATTGACTTAGCTACCTGACGGGTCGAAAAACCTGCCATCGTCGGGACTCAAACTCTAGAATCTCCCGATCACAGGGACTGCAGTGACATCAGTAGATGACTTGAGCCACCTCAGCAGGTCGTCACTCTTTTGTTTATTCTATTGAGTTAATTACTTCAAACATATTTTAGTACTATATCACGGAACTATATCACTATCATGATAAACTTAATTGCGTGAGTTCTTATTTTGAGAACGAGCAACGTTAGAGGCAATTTTTTAAATTTGTACGAATGCAAAAAGGCAACGTTATGAATGAGTTGCATATGTTATTTTTTTAAAGAACATCTTTAAAATGTTTAAAAGAATCAAAGTTTATTTTTGGAAACCACATTATTACGCCGTGACGAGTGGAAAACAATCTCTAAAATGAGATGTAGCCAGAATCTATGTTTTGTGAGTCCTTGATATTGAAAAAACGGGTGACGGTGAAAGTAGGTCCGTCTCTCTGTGAACAACGCTAGCGGCTAAACATTCAGTCGATTTTCTCAAAAAATGATATTCTCCAATCGATCTGGCTGATGTCGCGGCGCTTTGAATTTGAAACTATTATTCTGATGAGTATTTTACATGAAGTCCCTGGGACATTTTTAAAAATGTAAATATTGGCACCATATTTTTTTAAATTAAATCTTGTTGTTCATTAATGTGAAGGTCTTTTAAGAAAATGGTGGTTTAATTTTCGGTCAAATCCTCAAATTTTCAAAAATTGTAAAAAATTAATTTTTTCGGCGTCTTCCTAAATTATTAAAGATAGCGATTTTTTTCGTAATAAAATATGTTCTTAAGGGTCTGTTCTTTGAAAATTGTCATGTAAAAATTTTCAAAAACCTTAGTAGTTTCGGGTAATTTTGCGTCAAATATGGGCAATATCCCTGAAATATAGAGAAATTCTCAGATTATATTCGTACATAACCATTTACAATATTGCAAGGAAGTACAGTCCACACCGATTATACTGAACCCTCGGTTATAGTGAACCTAAGTCACTGGTCCCGTTTCATTAACATTACAACACAAATCCATAGGAAGATTCGATTATAGTGAACCAGAATCTCGGCTATGGTGAGCGTAAGAAATACATCGTCCTAGAAGTTAATTGGATCTCGGATGCAATTAGGCGATTAAAAGGGACTTCGGAGAGTAAGACGGTGTTCCAACTGTGGTAGAGGTATTGAAAGGTGTAAAGATTACATTATGATACTTAGAAATAGAGAACAATGGAGAACCAAGTATGGAAAAAGCACGTACTCTGGCCGGTGAAGGATCTAGAGAAATTACAAATGAAAAATGTACGAAGCAAACAACTGAAAATAATTCATTTCTTAGGACAAATAAAGATACTGAAATTTCCAGTTCGTACTGTTAATGAAAGGTGCTGTATGACTATATTAAAAAAATCAATCATTTTGGAGAAATTCTTTTTAATTTGGACAATCGGATATAGTGAACCTCGGATATAGAGAACCAAACATGCGCGTCTCCACTATAAGCCGAGTCGACTGTGTATGCTGTTGTAGCACCATTAGTTTTTGTCTCACATCTGATTTACTTAATTCTCCAACTATTGGGCAGAATCACAACAAATCTGTCTAATTCCCATTTAATACGGCTTATTGGAGGTCTACTGTTTTTGCACAAAATGACTACCTGTTTGCGAATGTCGAATATCGGTGAAGCAGGTCCTAGTCTCTGCGAACGTCGGCTGGTACCAAGAGCCTATGAAATTTATGCCGATGTACTTCTGATAGTCTATATCGGTCATCCGATAGTATTGTTGTTCAGTCGTCTGGTAGAAGGTGGTGATGGCGGCGACGGCGAGCACAGCCGTGACACCCCACGCGACGGCGCTCAGCCACAGGAACCTGCGCCGCTCCCTGCCGGGCCCCGCTCGCCGCCCCTGCAGCACGCTGCAACACACCAGCCCCTTTACACTCTGTTCCTAGGCTCTCCCTGCCGACCCCCGCTCGCCGGCCCTGCATCACGCTGCAACACACCTGACCCTTTAGACTCTGTTCCTAGGCTCTCTCTGCCGGCTCCCGCTCGCCACCCCTGCATCACGCTGCAACACACCAGCCTCTTTACACTGTTCCATGGCTCTCTCTGCCGGGCCCCGCTCGCCACCCCTGCAGCATGCTGCAACACACCAGCCCCTTTAGACTCTGTTCCTAGGCTCTCTCTACCGGCCCCCGCTCGCCACCCCTGCATCACGCTGCAACACCCCAGCCTCTTTACACTGTTCCTAGGCTCTCTCTGCCGGGCCCCGCTCGCCACCCCTTGCAGCATGCTGCAACACACCTGCCCCTTTACACTGTTCCTAGGCTCTCTCAGCCGGGCCCCGCTCGCCACCCCTGCAGCATGCTGCAACACACCAGCCCCTTTACACTCTGTTCCTAGGCTCTCCCTGCCGACCCCCGCTCGCCGGCCCTGCATCACGCTGCAACACACCTGACCCTTTAGACTCTGTTCCTAGGCTCTCTCTGCCGGCTCCCGCTCGCCACCCCTGCATCACGCTGCAACACACCAGCCTCTTTACACTGTTCCATGGCTCTCTCTGCCGGGCCCCGCTCGCCGCCCCTGCAGCACGCTGCAACACACCGCCCCTCACACTCTGTTCCTAGGCTCTCTCAGCCGGCCCCCGCTCGCCACCCCTGCATCACGCTGCAACACACCAGCCCCTTTACACTGTTCCTAGGCTCTCTCTGCCGGGCCCCGCTCGCCACCCCTTGCAGCATGCTGCAACACACCTGCCCCTTTACACTGTTCCTAGGCTCTCTCAGCCGGGCCCCGCTCGCCACCCCTGCAGCATGCTGCAACACACCAGCCCCTTTACACTCTGTTCCTAGGCTCTCCCTGCCGACCCCCGCTCGCCGGCCCTGCATCACGCTGCAACACACCTGACCCTTTAGACTCTGTTCCTAGGCTCTCTCTGCCGGCCCCCGCTCGCCACCCCTGCATCACGCTGCAACACACCAGCCTCCTTCTTCACACTCTGTTCCTAGGCTCTCCCTGCCGGCTCCCCGCTCGGCGGCCCTGCATCACGCTGCCCCTTCACACCTGCCTTTCACACTTTCTGTTTCCTAGGCTCTCTCAGCCGGGCCCCGCTCGCCACCCCTGCAGCATGCTGCAACACACCAGCCTCTTTACACTGTTCCTAGGCTCTGTTCCTAGGCTCTCTCTGCCGGCCCCCGCTCGCCACCCCTGCATCACGCTGCAACACACCAGCCTCTTTACACTGTTCCTAGGCTCTCTCTGCCGGGCCCCGCTCGCCACCCCTTGCAGCATGCTGCAACACACCTGCCCCTTTACACTGTTCCTAGGCTCTCTCAGCCGGGCCCCGCTCGCCACCCCTGCAGCATGCTGCAACACACCAGCCTCTTTACACTGTTCCTAGGCTCTCTCAGCCGGCCCCCGCTCGCCACCCCTGCATCACGCTGCAACACACCAGCCTCTTTACACTGTTCCTAGGCTCTCTCTGCCGGGCCCCGCTCGCCACCCCTTGCAGCATGCTGCAACACACCTGCCCCTTTACACTGTTCCTAGGCTCTCTCAGCCGGGCCCCGCTCGCCACCCCTGCAGCATGCTGCAACACACCAGCCTCTTTACACTCTGTTCCTAGGCTCTCCCTGCCGGGCCTCGCTCGCCGCCGCTGCGGCACGCTGCAACACACCTACCCCTTTTTTTACTCTGATTTTTGGCGCTATCTGCCGGCCTCTGGTAGCGACCCCTACTGCATTCGTACCTGCCTATATAGATTACAGTGCATGAGCACTGTTTTGGCATTGTGGTCAACTATCCAGGCAAACCCATTCGTTTGCAATTGTTTATCATTTTAGAATGTATGAGACATTCCATTCTGTTAATCTTCACTCATTAAATCATATGTACCATTTAGAAATATAAATTATTGATATTCCAGTGATAGAAATCACAGGCAAAATGGTATTCTTTTGATTATGTCGTTCAACAAACATTTCTCAATTTACAATTCACAACTATATTATTTAAAAATATTCAGTATTTGCGAACATTATTTTCTTACCTGAATCCACTGACCATATTCAGAGAAACTGCTGTGAGCCAATTAGTTGCCGCCACCATTAAGATGTACATTGAAAATGCTGCAAAATCAAACACAAATGCGTAGAACATTCAGACAAACTTCATATTTATTTAAAACTGTGAACCATTTCTGAATATTAATTTCCAAATTATAGAATTTATTCGTACCTATTTCGTTATCTATTCATAAGTGTGTAACTTTGAATGTTATAAGCAAATATTTTAAAGATAAAACTTAGTATATTAATAAAGAAACGAAATAAATATTGTGCAACAAATAGGTCATTAAAAAAGAAAAAAGAGTTACACAGGTTTTTATATATGTAAGGGAGGTATCCCTAACCTAATTAAATTTGGTGCTTAAATCGAATGATGAGCGGATCGATAAGGCAGATCTCAATTGAGACGCACACGTGGATGTTAGAAAGAGTAATTGATTCAGAGACGACACAATGTCGCAAAGATTATAAACTTGATCAAGAAACTACAAAGTAAATAATAACATTGAATGTTGTTTCTTTGTTATTACAGGTAGGATTAATAATTAGTATAAGTGATTATGTTATACCTTTTTGTATGAAACGATAAAAAAATCTTTGTTATTACAGAGCAACAATTCGTGTTATTATTTCTAACTAATGGAAGAACAGATACATTACATATATATTAAAACGCAAACAGGTTTTGTTTACAAAGAAATTTGGCCCTTCTGCTCAACCACATTTCGTGATTTTTGCTTTAAAAGATGTAAGAGGAACTTAGATGTGATCTTATTTTTTAATATTTTAAATATTATAATACTTTGGCTTTATTATAATAACATAATTTTAATAATATCTTAAAATTAATTGAATATAACAGAATGAACTCTAATGTGTCCATATTTGTCGTTCCATCGTATTCAAAACCAACTACATTATTGGGTCGCAATAAGCTTTACATGGACACTACAATTCATTCTATTATTCAATTCTGATTTTTGCTTTGAGGCAGAAAAATGTAAATCTGTTTTTTAAATTGAGAAAGTGATGCTAAACTGTACTTTAACTGTTAGTTAAGAAACAAAATTTTCTTTGAAAGTGCAAGTCGCATGGCTGACGGACGGACAGATAGACGATTTGGCGTCAATTTGCGGTATTAATGGCCCAGCAAACATGGATACTCACTAGACAACATTACTTGATGGAGGAAGTAATTTACTACACATAGGGATAATATTTATTCTCCAGGTGTATTATACCAGTGATTCAGATACCAGATCCCCACAATATGAGTTTTTCTGTCGCGAAGTCGCCGTTTTTTGCTGCGACATTACAATACTTTCTCTTTTCTAGGTAAGTATGCAGTGAGGAAAGAAAGTAAAACGGACAGTTTCAGTAATATCAAACTATTAATAGATTATTATTGTTACATCGCAATAACACGTTTAAATATACTCGGAGGACGCCATCTGAGTCGGTATCTTGGGAAAGGGGCGCAGGGAAGGTGAGCTGTGTGCAGATGACTGCCCTGAGGGTTCAGCTATCTGGATGTGGCCGTGGGTTCGATACCCGCGTGAGACATTGTTTTCAGTTGTTGGTGGCTATGGCATTGCCATACTGTTTTATCGTTATCAATACCCTAATCCTTCCGTTATGGTGGCTCAAGGCATCAACTGATGTCATTGCAGTGCCTCTAACTGAGAGATCGAGTCCCGACAGTGGTAGGATTTTCGACTCTAGCTCAATTGGTCGAATTCAGTCGCTGCCTGAAGGAGAATTCTAGCGACCGTCTGCTCTGATCGTTAGTTTTCCGTGGTTTCTCCGATCAACACCAGGCGAATGCCGGAATAATACCTTAACAAACGGGCCACGAAACACGCGCTCCTTCCCTTTCCTTGTGCTATCCTAGTGAAAAGGGCACAGTCCCTCGTGCCCGATCGCATCATTGAGCCTATCACTGTAAAGGCGAACGCATCATGACAGTCACGTGTGGATCAGGCTGCACAATTTTACATCTCTCAGAGCGAATTTGACCTTGACCTTTGAATAATTTGAATTTGACCTTTGAATAATTTTGTAGGACGACATTCCTGTCTTTACGGTCGTGTTACAAAACTGAACTTGCAGAAATCCGTCATTTTGTATAACATTTTTATATATAAACTAATGGAGTATATACTTTTTCGAAAATTCAGAAAGTCTAACGAATATCATATCAATGCCAATCTCTTAAGCGTCTCTTGTTCTATCCGTGGAAAAGGTTCTTAAAAATTGTAGCGGTTTGTAAGAAAAGGTTATCTTTAAAAACTGTTTTAACTTCAATCAGAAATTACTCCAGAACTACATGTTTTAAAAAACCTTTTTCATGGCCATTTTTAAGACCTGCTATTTTAAAACAGATTTTAAGCAAAAAATCTATATTCAAAATTGTGGTTTTGGATTGGTAGCAGTTTAGGAAATTTCAGGGAGTTTGCCCTAAATGAGAATACAACAAATGTTTTTACCGTTCTTTAATACACACGAGGAGAAAATTGACAGAAAAAATTAACCTGTTTTGGAGAAAATAATTGTTAAAAATTTTCCAAAAATTGCCTGTACCTCTACCTCCACGCAAAATTACACGAAAACTACTATATTTAACTAAAACATATTTTAGAAACATTATACTAGACCATATTTAAAGATCATCTTCAGAACAGCAGATTATGTGAAGCAAAATATCTCTATATTTAATATTGTAGTTGTGGGAAGAAGGCGAAAAAATTTTGAACTCCTGTAATTTGCAAAAAATTAGGAATTTTAACGAAATTGAGACTTGCGCCTTTCTTTAAAGCCTCATTTCCGCTATTCGATGACAAAATTTAATTATAAATTTGAATCATTTTAGAGAGAATTTTGAAGACATTGAAACTTCATGTAAAGGGCCCCAAACATCGAAATATCCCTTTACAACTCATACGATCATGCGTTCCTTCAAATCAATTGGAGAATATCAGTTTTGGAGAAAATCGACTAAACGGTTTAGGCTCTAGGGTTGACCACAGGGAGATGGATAAACGGCCAGCTTTTTTGCCGTCAATCGATTTTTCGGTATCAAGGGCCGACAAAAGATGAATTTTGACTACACAACTTGTTTCAGGAAGTAATTTATTATGAGAACAATATTTATTCATTCCTTCGTTATCAGGGCCCAGCAAAAAAAGTGTTTCCAACATTCCTAACACGATGACAGTACTTTCCGTTCTTACATAAGGGCGAGAAAGTAAAAAACTTACGTAAACTTTTCTGAAAAGCAGAGAGAAATTTTCACGTAATTTCTACTTGAAGTTAATGCAAATTATAATAAAACATGTTCTGAAAAAAACTAATTTTTACTTTCTCGCACTTGATAAGAATCGTGTGATCGTGCGCCGGAAAACAGGGATTTCTAGACAGAAAAACTCTTCTTGCCGGTCCGTGGTAACGAAAAAGTGGATATAACCTGTTGCTGGATACAGTACATTACTTCTTCTAACACGCGGTGTAGCCAGAATCCGTTTTCGGTCCATGATACTGAAAAGTCGATTAAGGGCAAAACGTCTGTCTGTCCATAGTCAACGCTAGCACCTAAACTGTTCAGTCGATTTTCTCCAAAACTTCCTCGATTGATCTGAATGAACTCGAGGCTTTGAGAGTATTAAACGGATATTTTGATTTTTAGAGTAGTTTACATGAAGCCTCAAAGCTTTTTCAAAATTTTTCTGATATGGATCAAATTCTTTTGATTGATCTTCATTCTCTGATAGTGTTAAGGACGCTGGTGCTGGTTTCATATTCATTGAATTCTCAGGTTTTTCGAAAATTGCAAAAGTGTTTCTTTTTAGGGGTCTTCCTGCAAATATAATATTGAAGATAGAGATTTTTTCTTAATGAAATCTTTTAAAAGATAAATCTTGAAATACGGTCACGTTCATTTTTTTTTGAAACTATGAGTAGATTTACAGTACTTTTCGCGAAATATTGCCGAATTAAAATTTTTTAAAACATTTTTTTCTCCAAAAACAGCATCAAATTTTTTCTTTTAAATTTTCTCCTCTTATGTATCAAGGGATAGCCAAAAATATGATGGTAGTCCCACTGTCGACCATCTTTTTGTTTTTTCGAAAATTGCAAAGAGTTTTCGTTTCAGAAGTACAAAATTGAATATGGTGATTTTTGCCTCTGTTGGAAAATATTAGTACTTTAAAAAGGGTCATATACAACTTTTCGAAATAACTAGTAGTTTTCGTATGACGTGGGCTGGAAATTTATGTAATATCTAAAAAAGAGTCTCAAAAAACTCTCCAATTTTTTCTTTATTTTTTTTTCACTGATAGAAGAAGGGATTAAAATAATGGCGTGGGTCTCATTTTTGTTGAACTTTATGAATTTTTGATAATTGCAAATTTAGAAATAATGAGGGAAAGTATGTGATGTTGGAGCACCTCTAATTGCTTTACATTTTCCACGGATATAACATGGAACACTGAAAGAATATCGCAGGTGTTATTTTCGATGAAGTCTCTGAATTTTTGAAATTTGCAAATTTAGAAATACAGCCACAAAGTTTGTGTTGTTAAGAATAACTTGCTATTTATTCCACACCTGGGGGTAAGAGAGACATGTGGCGAATGTGACGAATTCTTATCACCGTATTTGCCCTGCCTGGGCTTTTCTTTTGTGGCACGTGTAGAAACTGAGACGTTTGAATTGGAAAGATACAGCTCATGGAAGATTTGCCCCCACCGGGCACTCCTCCGGCGCCGCACAACAGGAAGCTAGCGCGCTGCGCAAGAGCCACCTGCTTAGGCGAATAACGCTGCTGAAAATACAAACCGAATGATAAGCAGTATTCCTTTTTGTCGAGTGGTATAACAAAGTTGGAGTTCTTGAGGTCGTGTTGGTACGTGAGCAAGAAGGCGGCCTGCCCGGCGTTGAAGAGGAGGAAGCAGGCGGCGTGGGTGGCCAGCGCCCAGCCGTGGGCCGACGAACGCAGGCGCGAGGTGCACGCGATGGCGACCAGCGCCCCCGCCAGGAGCGCCACCGTCACAAACGGCAAGAACCGAGAACAAGTGTAAAACACTCCCTGAGAGACGAGAGGCCATTTGCAGTACACGAGGGCGTGTGGCACCTCTTGACCGTCAACGACAGAGTCGGCACACAATAAACTTCGTAACGCATCATGATCTCGAAGAAACGGCCTTGAACAGTAGTCTGCTTTCTTAACTTGATCTACAGTTACCGCTTCCCACGCCAGTGTAGCTGTACCCGGACATGTTACATTGAGGTAATAAAAATCATATGGACTTTTGAAACTAGTTGAGTTTTCTTGAGATTTGCAAGACATTTTCCCGTCATCCAGTACTTCTAGAACTTCGCGGCGTCTGCAGCATTTTGTAATGCCAAAAGGACTATTCGGACAAAACGAATTTACCAGAACGGCAAAGGGAGAGTCTGAGCCCTTTATTGAGTCCACGCAATATGAAGCAGTTTGCAGCACTTTACTAGTCGACGGATTTCGAATCCAAATCGACGACCCACCAAATACAATATTATGTTCCCAGTAAGTGGTGTTGTCGAACTGCTTAGCATTAAAAATTGCAGTTTTATTCATAAAATATAAGTGCATAACGTTCTGAATAAATGGTATTCCTTGGAGAAAAATCATGTGGATCCTCTGCAGGGGAATTCCTGGCGGTAACCATTCATTTACCCATGCTCGGTCAAAGGGAGGCACAAGTAGATAAGATGTGACACCCCTTCGCGCTGCGTGGAAAGGGGCTCTGTCTGCGTCCACACAGGCGTTGCCTTCGCTGTTGAGCTGCTCATTCACGTCGCAGCATTTGTTGATGACGAGACGCGAAGGCTCCACTGCCGCCACTCGCAGCGCCACGATCGCGAGGAGCAGAGCAGAGGCGCCAGCCATCGTGGGGTGGCAGCGCAGCCGTGTCGCACTCACGAGAATCGCTTGCTGCTGTGGATTCGTCGGGAACCTTCCACCGCTGTTCTCGGAGTCGGATCATTCGAAGGCGGTCGGCACTACTCCCGCCTGAACGCATTTAGAGTCCATTCCCTTCCGCAGTTTCTCTACAAGAACTCTCATTCAGTTTAAAAAATGCGCGCGATCATTCATGATGTATTAAAGTTTGAATCTTGGTCTTATTCATTCCATAACTTGAACAACCTTGCACACGCTTGAGCATCCTTGTCGGAACTGCCTGAAACTTCGTCGTTGCTTGAATACCGTTCCGGCTACTCTACCTCACGCTTCATATCACAGCGGATGGTTTGAGTCACCTTCATTTTGTTTGTGACGCTTATCTGCCATATTCCGGTTCCAGTGCTCGCCTCGAAACAGCTGCACAATTTTTAGAAATTTCTTCACAATAAAAGATATTATTTTGATTTTGAGAGTTAGAGTTTCCATACTTTCATGTCCCCAGTTCTCCAGATAAAACAACAAAAAATCTTTCAAAACGTATTGAGTACAGAAATGCGAATATTGTTTGCCATGATTTGTTTTGTTAATGCTCAATTACTCTCAGTTATTCATGCATTGTTTTATCTCACACCTTCAGAAATATTTACAATATTAGTGCAGTCACAAAAACGTACTTTTACGTAATAATTTCTACTTTTAGTAATAATTTTAAAACCATTTTTATATTTATTCGCAATAGAAATGCTTCGGATAATGCAGTTACAACTACAACCTTTTATATGTCATTGGAAAAAAAAGCTCTAGCGAAAGGGTAAGAAATGTAGTCCAGAACACCATAAAAATTTTCATTTAAAGTTCTCTGCGCCGATCTTTCGACAAAACTAGTCATCACCCTTATTGCATTCGAGCACGGTTCTTCGACTGCCACTACATGTATTACAATACTTGATAGACATTGAAGCCACGCAGTAGACACAAAGTTATGTAATGCTGAGCGAAAAAACGCCGAATTTTCGGCAGAAAACTCGTCCTACAGTGCCCTGGTAACGAAAAAGTGAATAAATTCAGTTGCTAAATTTAGAAAACAACACGTGGTGTAGCCAGAATCCATGTTCTACGGGTCTCAGACACCGAAAAATCGATTGACGTCAAAACGTCTGTCTGATCGTCTGTGAACAACACTAGCGACTAAACCTTTAAACCGATTTTTTTCAAAATTAATATTTCCCAATCAATCTGTCTGATATTGCGGCGCCTTGATTTGGAAACCGATATTTTAATTTTGGGTGGTACTTAACATGAATTCTTGGAGACTTTTTCAAAATTTTCCAAAAAATGGCTCCATCGTTTTTGATTACCTTTTGTTGTTGTATAGTGTGAAGAACATTTAAGAGATTGGTGCAAATCGCATATCCGTTGAAAAATTTTTTGAGATCTTACATAAGAATTTGTATTAGCCATGAGTGGTAATATCTTACGTTTTAAACGTAAATATGTGAACAGTAAATGAAACAGTCATTAACATTCCATTCGACATTGTCACCGAAGAAGATCCGTCTCCAAACCAGGAATCGCTATTGCCCGTGTGTAGACTTATCTGATAAAGGAAGTCCGTCGTTGCGGTTTCTTGGCCGGCCGCATGAAACTCTTTGGGAGCATAAACACTTTTTGACGGTTGGACATTTCGAAGCAGACAGACGATACTTTAATACTGTAGTTCTTGGAAGACGCGGAAGAAGTGTTTACCTTCCGCAATTTTCGAAAATTCAACAAAAATTATACATACATAGGTGTTATTTATATAAGCGTGAAAAAACTGAAAAAAATGATTGAAATCTGGTATTTTTATATAAAAAATTAAAGAAAAAGCTTGGAGCAATACACCCTAAATTTCAAAAAATATTCCCAAAATCAATTAGATCAATCATGATAATCAATTTTGGTTGAAGTTTTTTCAAAACATTAAGTATGACATGTTTAAAGATATTTATTTTCTCACTACCGCTTTCGCGGTAGAGAGAGAGTTATGTAATGCAGTGCGAATACGGCGAATTTTCAGCAGAAAAACTCTAATTACAGGGCTCTGGCAACAAAAAAGTGCATAAATTCAGTTGCAAAATTTAGATTGATTGATTGATTGATTTTTTCGTGTTTCCGGGCGCGTCAACTGCTTGGTCATTAGTCCCGTTAGTATAGTGCATGTTTTATCTCGGGAGAGGGTGGTGATCTTCCCCCGCTGGATGGCAAGATCCGGCACCGACCTACCGTCGGCTAGTGGGGTTTCCCCCTAACCAGGACTCTCCCACCAACGGGGCACCGCCCCAGTCGGGACAAGCTCTAAGCTCCCGACCGGTCTCCCGGAATATGTGGTAGTGTAGTGCATGTTAGTGTAAGTGTGTGTGTAATGGGAGAGGATAGGAGAAGGAATAGGAAGGACAGATCGCGCGCGGTCCGTGGCCCGTTTGGTAGGGTACTGCTCCGGCATTCGCCTGGTGTTGATCGGAGAAACCACGGAAAACTACCGATCAGAGCAAAATTTAGAAAAAAAATCTTCTTGCACGTGGTGTAGTCATAATTAATGTTTTATGGATCCTCGGTACTGACAAATCGATTGACGACAAAAGTCTGTCTGTCCGTCTGTGAACGCTACCGTTCAACCGATTCTCTCCAAAATTGACATTCCACAATCGAACTCGCTGAAGTCGCTGCTATTTAAATTTGAAATCTATATTTTAATTTGGGAGATACTTTACACGAAGACCTTAGAACATTTTCAAAATTTTAAAAAAAATGTCTCCAAAGTTTAAGATTAAACTTTGTTGTTTGTTAGTGTGAATAATGTTTAAGAGAATGGTATAGGTCTTATGTTCGTTGAAATGCCTGATTTTTCGAAATTTCAAATAATTAAAAAAATTTCGGCGTCTTCCTACAACTACAATTGTGAAGATATTTTGTTTGTTAATGAAATGTGTTCATCAAAAACAGATCTTCTAATAAGATCAAGCTGAAGTTTTCGAAAATGTATTTTTTGAGTAATTTGTCGTGAAACTTCGTTGCCCGCTCCGAATAACCTGAGCTTAATGAGCGTAATATGAAAAATGATTCCGCGCAGTTGGTTGCTACGTCAGTTAGAATGTGTATATTATGTCATATGTGTTTATTCGTTTCTCACATTCGAGCTTTCGTTATAGGTTTACAAATTAATCTTTCAGAAATTCTTTAAAGAGTATTTGAAATATACGAAATAAATACTGCTAGCCTTCACGGAATATCAGATTGAAATTCAACAATGGCATTCCGCGTTGCAATTCGCGTATTTCTGTTATTACTTCTCATTGTTGTGGCATGATTTAGCTGCTTGAAAAGCAGTTATAAAAGACTGTGTTGATATTTGCTTGAAAACATTTAGTTTTCGCACCAAATGTTCTACGATTTATAATGAGTTTTACAAAAAATGATGACTGAGATAATTCGGAGAGAAATTGCGGTACAAATAGTATTACATAACTATTTAACTCCACCTACTTGATGCTGGAATTTGCGCTGGTCTGCTCGACGTACCTACATCGCAATATAGCGTTTTGGGTGGGTGGAGCAGCGTGGTGACAGCGGACGCTGCCGGTCCCAAACCCGGGTAAAGGAAGAGGATCTCTAGTGTGGCATTGCTTCCACTTACTTATGACATACTTCTATTTTCTTTTCTATTGGGTCTAGCTTGACCACTAGTGTTTTTTAACCCTATGCTATTAGGTTTCGAGGGCTTGGGAGTTTTATCTTTTTCGTTTTCCTCAAACTTCGCCGACTTTCTTTCTTCTCTACTCTTCACATGGCTACCCTTCTTTACTTTCGTCTTCAGTTTCCAAGAGGGTGGATGGGACTCTCCGAGCCGTGGAGAAGGCAATTCACCTAGGATTTGGCATGCCAAAGTAAATGCCTCTGGTCCTCCAGGTTGGGGGTTGGAGCTATAGGCCTGCGATCCATTCTTCGGAAAAAGATTAAGTGCAAAAAACTACAAGTGCCGAAAAAATTCAAACTTTTGCAATTTTCGAAAATTCACAGTTAACCGCGAAAATCGTCCATATACCATCTTCATAAGTGTATTTTACCCTAAGCCTACGGCAAGATAAAGTTCTAATGTAAAGCGATCGGCAATATCTTGTCGGAAAGATCTTCCTCCCAACTTTCTGGCAACATATTGCCCCGTCTTGTTCTTGCTAGTGTAAAGATGACCGCAAGAAACAGCAACAAATTGCTGAAAGATGTTGCGGAAACCTATTGCTAGTGTAAAGCCAGCATTAGAGGATTTGTGTCTCTTAATATAGCAACTAGATTTATCCACTTTCTTGTTTTCACAGCCCGACAATGAATTTTTTCTGTCAAAAATTCACCGTTTTTTCGGGCAGCTTTCCATAACTTTCTCTAAACTACGTATATCCGTACGCATTCGAGAAAGTAACTAGAGGTGCTACAGAATGGAACAGACTTTCTCGTACCAAATTTTCCAAATGTTCGTGTTGTGGTCTGGCTTTAAGGTCGTCCTCCATTCTCTGGCCAGCTGCCGTCTATCGTCGCCCAAAGAACTTTTTTTGACAATTTCTCAACTTTTTGCTTTCCTAGTAGTAAAACTAAATCATTACTGCAAGAATATTAAACAAGAATAAAACCTCGTCCTAAATAGAAATTTTCATTGAAAAATTCGTTGTCGTTTTTGAGAAAACGGCGATTAAGCATTACATTAAATTCGAAATTTAAAGTCTTTTCAAAGGAATCTATTGAGTTTTCGAAAATCTTCATTTGCATTCCTTTCAAGCACTTCAACGTACAAATGTAATAATGTATACAAATTGATGGAAATGTCCATATTAACGGCGTGAGAGGTATTTCAAGAAAATTATATTTGCTTAAGTTTTGAGAACACAAATGCATACACCAAAATGAACTTTATGTCATAATAAATAGTTCAATTAGCACAATCTATTGGAAAAGTTTGAAGAAAAAATTTGTAGCCATTTTTGAGAAAACGCGTTTGAGCGTTTCTGAAAATGCGGAATTTTGTGTGCATTTTTACAGAAAACTGATGAGTTTTCGAGGAACTTTATTTCACATAATTTCAAGCACACGTGCTCATAAATATAATAATGTGAAAAAAATCATCTTTAATGTAAGTTTTACAGACGTGATTGACAAGTCCAAAAAATTTTATATTCACTTCAAAAACGATTACAATTTTTTTCTTTTAATTTCTTGTAAGAATAGAGTTAAATACACTTATGAAGGTAGCATAGGTCCAATTTTCAGGATTAACTCTGAATTTTCAGAAATGGTAAAAGTATGCATTTTTTCGGCACCTCCTTACAACTACAATTTTGAAAATAGACTTTTCCTTCAAATAAAATTCGTTGCCCATAAATATTTCAGTCATTAAGGTCATGTAGATTTTTTGTAAATTTTAGTATTTTTTCGTGCAATCGTGCGTGCAATATTTGCAATTTTAAAAATAACAAAACAAGATTCTCTCAAAAACAGCTCCAAATTTTTCTTTAAATTTTTGGTAGAGTTAGTGCTAAAGAAACACTATACGATGACATTAACATCATATTGCTCTATTCTTTTGTTGTTGTTGTTTTTTTCAAAAATTAGAATACGTAATTTGTTTGACTTGTCCCCCACGTTGTTAACATTTACATTAGAGGCGATTTATTTCCATTATTGGATTTATGAGTATATGTGCTTTATATAATGTCAAATAAAATTACTCGAAAACAACAGTTTTCTGTGAAAATAAGCTTAAAATTCCGCATTTTCAGAAACGGTCAAACGTCATTTCCTCAAAAATGTTTCCAAATGTTTTCTTCAAACTTTTGCAACGGATAGTGGTAATGGTACTGTTTAATATGACGTAAAGTTCATTTTGGTGTATTCATTTTTCTTTCAAAAATTACAAAAATGGTTTTTTTTAAATACCTCTACACTTATAAAGGTAGCATAAGTTCCGATTTTCACTGTTAACTCTGGATATTCGAAAATTGCAAAAGTTTGAATTTTTTCGGCATCTACCTACAATTACAAGAATGATGACAGATTTTTCCTCCAAATGAAATTTGTTATGCATAAATATTTCTTTCTTTAAGGTCGTGTAGTTTTTTTGTTGTTGAAATTTTAGTAGTTTTCGTCCAATAGTACGTGCCATATTTTCAATTTTAAACAAAATTTTCTCAAAAACAGCTCAACATTTTTTCTTTAAATTTGTTGTGGGTTAGTGTCACATGAACCCTATACGATGACATAAACTCTATATTTCTGTATTCTTTTGATTTTTCAAAAATTACAAAAATGCAATTTTTTGACTTATCTCTTAAGTCGGTAATATATACAATGAAGGCAATTTCTTCACATTATTATATTTATCAGTACATGTACTATACATAATATTGGATAATGTTTGTTGAAATAATAAAGTTCCTTAATAGTTTTCTGTAAAAATGAACTCAAAATTTCGTATTTTCAGAAATGCCTAAACGACATTTTCTCAAAAATTGCTTCATAGTTTGTCATCATACTTTACCAATGGATAGTGCTAATTGCACTGTTTAATATGACGTAAAGTTTATTTTGGTGTATTCTTTGTTTTTCAAAAATTAAACAAATATAATGTTTTTGAAATTTCTCTCACACCATTAATATGTATATCCCCGTCGATTTGTAAACATTATTGCATTTGCAAGTAGACGTACTTCAAATTACGTTTTTCGAAAACAATATATTCCAGTGAAAAGGCTCCAAATTTCGCATTGACAGTTACGCCTAACGCCATTTTCTGAAAAACGGCTCCAAATTTTTCAATGAAAATTCCTGTTTATTACGAGATTTTACTCTTCTTTAATATTTTAGAAGTAATATTTTGGTTGTACTCTTCGGGAAGCAAAATGTTGAGAAAATGTGAAAAAAATGTACTGTGGGCCGCGATAGATCTCAGCTTGCAAGATGATGAGGCGCGACCGTAAAGCCAGTGCACTCCATAGAAATTAGAAAACATTACTACGAGAAAGTCTGTACCATTCTGTTGCACTACTAGTTACTTTCTCGTATACATGCGTATATACGGAATAATATAAGTAGTATTGAGAAAGTTATGATATGGTGCGGAAAATCGATTTCGAGATTTCAAGGGAAATACACGTTTTCAGGTCTTTTTTTTTACACTTTCCCCCTGCCAGTAGCTCTGATGATTACCCTGCTCAGTTGATTTTCATGATGGGGATAAATGCGCCGTAGGTCGTTGGTTCGTGCGGCAGAGAAAAGGGCAGTTTTTACTTACTAACTTAATAATAACTTCACCTATTGATGAAGCCGGCGCTTTGGCCGGCAACCTAAGGTAGCATTCATGCTTCTATAGTTTTGTAGTGTTGCTTATTAATAACGTCTTGATTGTTTTTCATTTCCATTGACTTACTCATTCATACTTCTATCTATTTACTCTTATTTACACGCCTAGCACACGCACATTCAAACAACATTATTTACACTATTTACCGTAGAACTTCACTATACGCCACGGCGCCGACTGTGCTCAGTGTCCGTGGAGGTGAGGCACTGTGCGCCCTGGCGACGGAAGCCGACGACTCCACGGGCCCCGCGTCATCTCCGGCCGCCGGAGCCTCGCCCGTCTCCGGCCTCGCCCGTCTCGCAGGCGGCCTCTCGCCGCAGTTCACAGAGCTCTGCGAGAGTTAAAGTAAACCTTGCCAACTCAAACCTTTACAAAATTTCAGCAGGAATACCGCAGGGCTCGCCACTATCGCCAACCCTATTTAACATCTTCATATCAGATATACCATTTCTAATTAATTCTCAAATAGCCCTTTATGCCGACGATACCGCACTTCTTGCCAAACATAATGTCTTACAAACAACCATCAATTACCTTCAGGATGATCTTAATCTATTCACAGACTGGGCAGATCAGTGGAATATCAAAAGCAACCAGAGTAAAACACAAGCAAAAATTTTTTCACTACGACAAATAAAGCCTCACACACAACTAAAAATAAATAATATTCCTATTAAGTGGGTGGATAATTCTCAACCTATTAAATATCTAGGCGTTCTTCTTGATACCAAACTCAAATGGAATAAATATTTGCAATCTACAATCAACAAATCTAAAGCAAAAATGGTAAAACTCTATCCAATAATCAATAAAAAATCTAATCTGCATTTAAATACTGGAAAATTAATTTATACATCGATTATACGACCAACGTTTACTTATGCTTGTCCAATTTGGAGAAATACCGTCAAAACTAACCTGAATAACTTACAAATTACACAAAAAAATCTTACGAAAAATAGTAAAAGCACCATGGTTCATTTCAAACACGCAAATACATGACGAATTGCAAATCCCGAACATAACAGACTTCATAACAAATCAAGCCCAAAAATTTTTCGATCTACTTCCAACTGCAATAAGTGCCAAAGATTTCAATTTAGGTCAAACCGGAGAGCTAACTGTTCGAATAAAATCAAAATTTCCAAGAGACTGTTTTCGTCCCCCATAAATGAATATTGTGTGAATAGATCAAAATTATAATTACATATTTCAAAAACCCCAAATATAATTTTCTATTATCTGTCCTAAAAATGTCTATTAAAACTGAATTTCTTAGTTATCCGACGGGAACCCGCAGTTAGGTTATAACCAAATGTTAAGGATCTGGTAAAAATTAACTCCTCTGAAAAACATGTATTGTTGAACAGATAGAAATAAACTAAAAAAAAGAAAAAAAGAGCTCTGCGAGGAGTTTCGGCGGCAGCGCCCGGAACGTGAAGGCCACGTGTTTGGGCCCTGCTGGGGCAAAATAGGCCCTGTGGACCTCACAGCTCGCCGTCCGGCCGGTTTCGCGCAGAAGCCGCGGAGCTTTCGGGCCCAGCGCCCGCGTGAGCGCCGTGCGTGCCCTCCGGCGGATCTCCTCCGGCAGCTGGCGGCTTACGCACAGGGCCCCATAGGTTACATTGTTCCTATGGTGGCGATTGGGAGGGGGAGAGGAAGTTGTGGCCGCGTTGCGGTTCTGGCAGAGTCAGGTGGGTAAGGTGGCGAGGCATTCATTAAGATATCTCACTGCTTGCCTGCTGTTCGCCGACTTCGCGTAATACGCAAAGTCGTCCGCGAACATCAGGAGCCCGCAACGCTGGATTCCCGTTCTCCTTTCTGCTAGCAGGAGCGCATCATTGACGTACAAGCTGAAGATGTTGGGGAGAGCACGCTCCCCTGTGGAACCCCCACCCCGGCACGTCTTAGGGATGATAGTACGCCACTGACATGCACTCTGAACGTTCTCTCTGTGAGAAAGCTACCGATCAACCTGGTGTTGCAGTCACTTATCCCTGACTCGATGAGACGTAAGAGAGCCCCCTCATGCCACACCGTGTCGAAGGCCGACCGCATGTCCAGGAAGACGGTAGGCAGAGTTTGCCGCCGCTCGAGAGAGAGGCCAATCTCGGTGCAGAGGCGCGTCAGCTGTTGCGCGGAGCTGTGACCCGTTCTGAATCCAAATTGTTCGTCTCGGAGGAGACCTAGACTTCCGAGACCGTACTTCCTACCGCAAACGCACCAGTCTAAGGTGTTCTAAGGTCTTTCCTAGGAGTGAGAGTAGACTAATGGGTCTATAACTACTCGGCAGGAAGAGGCTTTTACTGCACTAGAGTATTAAGCAGATGCTCGCAGTTTTCCACGGTCGCGGGAAATAACCTTGCACTAGGCAGGCATTAAAGAGCGCCAGGAGAAAATCCACCCCTTTGTCACCAACAGCTCTCAGCTGCGCGACAGTGATACCATCAGAGCCGCAAGATATTTTGGGGTTGTGGCGGCGGAGCACTCCGCGGAGTTCCCCGTCCGTCACGCGACGGGCTGAGGTATTCGGTGCGACGGACAGGTGGCGCCGTAGTCGCTCCGCAGTCAAGCGGGCATCGCTAGCTCGTGTCGTTGGTTCGGAACTGCCGCTCGAGCGAGTCACCAAAGGCTTCGCTTTTAGCGGCGGCTTCCCACACATATTCCGATGCTGGAGAAGGTTGACCGGGGAGCCTTGGGGCGTCCGCGTTGGTCTGTACGGAGTGGTTTACTCCTCGTTGCCGTCCCAGCGCTTTGGATAAGTTCCATAGGCGCATATCGTGGAGGTTGCACTCTTCTAGTAATAATTCGCTTGTACTTCTAGGAAAGCAAAAAGTTTAGAAATAGTTTAAAAAAATATGTACTTTGGGTGACGATAGATGGCAGCTGGTCAGAGAATGGAGCAAGACCACACGAAGGAATTTTTTTAAAAAATTGGTACGAGAAAGTCTGTGCCATTCCGTAGCACCTCTAGTTTCTTAATGAACATCTATTCATCAAAATCAGATGTTGACATTAGGTTATGTTTAATTTGTCGGAGGTATGAGTATTTTTTGGACGAGTAGATTTTGCATGAAACATAGGCAATTTTTAAATTTTCAAGAACTATTTTCTCAAAAATGGCTCTCAATGTTTTAAAAATATTTTTTCTACACATGTACCAAAAATTGTAAATAAATTGGCGCTGTTCCCATTTTCTGTGAACTCTCAATTTTCGAAAACGGCAAAAGAATTCAAAATTGCAAATTCGAATTTCCGGTACTTCGTTGAAAGGACTGGCTACGCGGCGATATGGTGATTTAATATTTTCGTAATTCTTCTGTTGGCGGAAGTGACGATTGTAAGATGTAGATAATATTTTTATGAAAGGAAACAGTTTTAAGGAATGTAATAGATTTAATTTAGAAGAAACAAATGTACTGTTTCTTTAAGAAGTATTCACTGCTCAGTATGGTTTTTAGAAATTGTTAGCTCTCTTCGATGTACTAATCAAGGCAAGCTTGTGTAAAATATTCTTTGCTTTTCTGTTCAATATGTCACGAATACTGTAACAGTTATATTTATTGATGTTTGTTACATTTGTAGAAATAAGAAGTGACTACTGTCCCTGACTATCAAAATAAATGCAGATATCGATCACAGGCGCTTCATGAATTCCAATTGGTTGAATTGAACTTTTTGAAGTTATAGCTGAGATGTTAGTAGGACAAAACTTGCAATATTACGTGTTTTTTTTTACTTTCTCGCTTATTGGTCCGTACAATATTATATAACTGTTTGGAGACAGTGCGAGAAATTATGGGGTAGGTGGCGTAAACTTAAGGTTTTGCACAGTATTCCTTGGCTTTGTGTTTTTAATTCAATTCAAAAAAATCTTTACTTTGGAGAGGAAGCAGCTATTGCGTATGTGCGGACTTCAATAACAAAGGAAATGCGTCACTGCGGTTCATTTAACCGCTAGGACGTTAAGAAACGGACTATTTTTACTTGCTTGCATACATATATCATGCTACAGCAAAACTAGTGATGCGAAAACAGCACATACTTCCTCACCCGTATCTTCACGCAAAATTACGAGAAAAGTACCCAAATTTTCGAAAAATTGTACATGACCATTTTAAAATCTATCTTAAAGGAACAGATTTCATTAAGAGAAAAATCTATATCTTCATAATTGTAGTTGTAGAAAGACACCGGAAAAGTGTTTTCAACGAAAATGAAACCTTCACCATTGTCTTAAGCGTTCTTCACACTAGCTGTTGACAGTGCAAAATAGCTTCAATAAATTGTTTGGGAGAGCCACAGAATGTTGCATTGGGTTGCTCACAAAGGGTGGCTTTGTGGCTTCCTAGCTTACAAACATGGAAAATGCTGAAAGGCAATTATTCGAGAACTATTATTTTATCTCATCGTGATAATTGTTGATAATTGAAGAAGTTTGTCTATGTTATCTTGTTGTCAATGTTTTCTTCGACGAACAGAAAATTGTTTTGTTATAATTCGTGCGACATACAATTTCAGCTCACTACCAGCTCTTACGCGCCCAAAACACTGCTAACACTTGTCAAGATTTAATTTCTTCAATGCCGCCAATATGTGAATTACCACGGCTTTTTATTGAGAAGGCGATCTTTTGTATAAACACACGGCTGAAAAATTCTCCAACAATTACCCCTCGTGGCGTCATATAAATATTTAGTCGTTGTATTTCTTCGAAATCTCGAGCACGTTTGCGCGCCAAAATCTCTCAGCTGAGGTCGCAATACTAACCCTACATTGATAAATTGATAGTCGGTAGCATATTGTGACATACCGATATGTCACATTAAAAAATAAACTAACATTTATTTGTAGACTATATGGTGGAACATGCATTAGGAAATATCACGAGAGGGCTTAGCAACGACTGTGAATAAACAATGTAGTTTTTGTTTTTGGTAAATGCATTAAGAGGTGGCTAGATGCCGAAAGTAGAAAGTTTGGGATTGGGCGAAGAAGTTTAGACGATCGAAAGGTCAGCTACATCAAAATATAACGAACGTATGGATTGGCTGGGTGAGAGAAGGACGGTCAAATGTTATGAAAAAAGAGGAAGGTAGTTTAATACGAAGTCTTCGAGGGGTGAATCATGCAGGAAGATTTCATTCTGACCGGCATCGCGTGTCTGAACTGATCGTAGGTTCGTGAGAGGGGGCGAGTGTAGTGCAGATAGTCAGAGTCGGGTTATCAGATCGTGAAATTTTAAGGACAGTAAATGATATTGCAGATATTGCATGTGGAAGTAATATTGATGCATAAATTGGGACTTTGTCGGGAGTGGTAATCGAGTAATATATTTCGGGACTATGTCATAGGACGTAATCGGGACTGATAATTTTGATAGTTTGAGACCAGCTTGGATAGGGGCAGAAGAGGATTTCTTGGAACTTTGGACTACGGCAAGCTCGCAAGATATTTCGACTGAGAAGTCTTCGAGGGACATCAACGAAGAATAGATAAGTTAACCGCGGTATAAAACTCTAAATTCAAAGATATCTTAATAAAAGGCCTAACATTAAAATCATTTATTAAATTCACTATATTGTTTGCAAAAAGGTAACAATAAACTTTGTTAAATTTTGTTCTTTAGAAAAGAAAGTGATCTTTCATTTAGTCAATCCAAACAGTAATGAACTAGGTATAGAATCATTCTATTTCAGATTCCCAGCTGCGCTGTATAGCCTGCGGATCCTATAATCCATTATAAAGGTAATAAGGATTATAATATATCGTGACCCATTGACCCAGCAAGCCGGACGCTAAGATCTTTGCCAGATATTAAAGTAGAGAAATTTTGTATATCTCAATATATACATGCATCTTAACTGTGTTTTACTCACGCGAGGCGAGGCGAGTCAAATCGCCGCGAAACTGTGTTCGGCCACCTTCTTTTTAAGTAACGCGACTCTATCGCGCCTTCGTTTGGGAAAACGTTTAATTTTCGGCACGTTGGCACTCGACAGTGGCTCCAGCATCTGGCGCAATCTCGCGAGCGTCTATGAAAGCAGTTCACCTCTGCAACTGTTTGTCCTTCCAAAGATTTTCATGCGAAAGATGTCTCTGACTTTCTCTCTGGAAGCAAATGCGCCGTTTTTGGATAAAAAATAAAGTCCGACGCGGGACGTTTAAAATATATGCTCTTTGCTGTTAATTAGCATCAAATAAATGTTATAAATGATAGATTTCAAAGTAAGACGCCAAATTTGAATTAATTTTGGCCGTTGATGTGCCAACACTAGCCAACAATAAAATGTAATGAAAAACGTAGGAGCAATTTTCTTTAATTATGAAATGTCTCAAATGTCTCAGTTTCAAATTCCAGAGGTCGCAATATCAGCCAGATCGATTGGAGAACATCAATTTCGGAGAAAATAAGAAAGAAGATGGAAGCTTGTGGGCGAGAAACGCCGCATTGTGTAGTTACACTCGCAGGAGTAGAAGTAGAAGAAGAGGAAGAAAGAGAAAGAGAAAATCGGCTGAAAGGTTTAGCCGCTAGCGTTGTTCAATGACCCACAAAACATGGATTCTGGCTGCACCACGTTATTTTTTTCTATATTTAATAACTGAATATATATATTTACTTTTAAGAGTTTTAAGAGCCCACCAATAAGCTTTTCTGCCGAAAGTTCGTCGTTTTTTCCCACAACATTACATTACTTTTTCTATACTGCGTGAGTAAGAGAAAAAGTAAAACTGGCTATTTCCGAGGCTAAACGACAGAAGAGAAGATGATGAACTGAAACATCGGATCACCAGTGCTACAGCATCATTGATCATGGACATGTCTGACTGAGGCGAATTACAGTATCGGTGTGAAATTGTTGATGTCGCCGGTGGAGGAAATATTGAACATTTGTATATAAACTAGAGACATTCGTAAGTGTGCTTCATGTACTAATACTTCAATGATCCAAAATATACCTTCTTTAAATACATATATTATTTTTGAATCATCGTGAACAGTACTTCTCAGTGCTGCTGCCAAAGCAAAGCGCTTTTTGCATAGATGCAAGACGCTACGATTTCAAGGAAGTTCAAATCATGCGAAGACGCCAGTTTGCCACAAGCTTTGTTGAAACGTGAGGCAAGACATGTCGTTGGTCGCTGTATTATTTCTACATGGGCAGATAATACTTTTCATCTACTGTCATCTACTTCCAATTTACCGTCATACATAGACGATACATTATCGACTATCTTAGCCGGTCACATAAAGTGTACACTTTGAATCTCAACTCAGACTCCAAACTGAACTCAAACACAAACTCGTAACAAAAAAAGACTATTTGACAAAGTATTTGAATTATATAATAAATTACCGGTAGAAATAAAATATATGAACAAATTAATTAATTTAATAAAAAAATTATAAAATATATCAAAGTAGAAAATTAATTTTGTATATATAAAAAATATATGTCTAAACAATATGTATGTAAATATGAATTTCAAATGGCTAATCCGACACTGAGAGGCATCAGGGAAAGAAGAAGATGTAAATATGTATTTTGTATAACAAATAACCGAGAACGCTAAACAAATCAAATATATCTTAATGGCACCAGCTCATTATAATTGTGCAGTAGCGTGTCCCTTATATTGAAAAAAAAGTTTAACTAATTTTTTTGGGCTTACCCCCTAAATATTTTCCATTGAGTAAAATATACTCCAAAATACAATTTCATCTCAGTAAGTCGATATTAACCCGTGCCGACTTGAGCGCGAAATTTAAATGTTAGCGATAATTGAATTTGCTTTGGTTAAATCATTGGAAAAATACTGACACATGTTTAATATTTAATTTTATATTACAACTATTCATTTTCACTCTTCAGACTGTGTTATGGTTTTTAATTTCTCGTATACATACGTATATACCGATTAATCTACATATTATAGAGAAGGTTATGTAATGTTGCGGAAAATCGATTTCGAGATTTCAACGGAAACACACGTTTTGAGATCCCCTGATACCGAAAAAGTGTTGTTTATTTTAACGTCCGTCCGTCCGCCTGTCTGTCTGGTGTATGTGAAAAGCACTAGCGCCTAAACCACGCGTAGTATTTCTTCCAAATAGAAGAAACCCCTATCCATCTGGCTCTAGTTGAAGCATGGAAATTTTGAAAAAAATTCTTTAAAATTTGAGGATACTTTACATGAAGCCCCCGAACATTTTCAAATTTTTCTCAAAAACGGCTCCAATATTTTCTTTAAATTTCTTGTAAGACGGCTCCAAATTTTTCAATGAAAATTGCTGTTTTGGACAAGGTTTTAGTATTCTATAATATTTTAAAAATAATATTTCGGTTCTACTATTTGGAAACCGAAAATTTGAGAAAATTTCAAAAACATGCACTTTGGGTGGCGATAGATGGCAACACGCAAGAAGGAAATGGCGAAGATGAATTTTTGATTTTTGGCCACCTTTTTTTTCCTAGGGCTTTATCCAGCCGACAGCCGGTTGCCCTTTACGTCCCGAAGGGACGTATATTCGACCATACACTAGACAAACTTTCTGGCGGGCTCCTCTGATCTGGGGTCAGCAGAACGCGAGGCCCTCCGCCACAACACACACACAAAGTCAAGGGACAAACAGCCATGCCCAAGGCGGAACTCGAACCCGCTACCCTTCGGACCGAAGCGCTGAGTCGGTACTCGCTCTTAGCCACCTCGGCCATCCAGTTCGGCTTTTTGGCCACCTACGAACGCAAAATTGTCACTGTGCGGCGGCGGGTCAAAGTATAGACTAAAGAGGCATAGACTAGACGCAAAGAAGCATAGACTAATTCTTTACTCCATGGTCACAGCGACGCCTGCCGCAAAGAAAATGGCCAAGAACCTGGGCGGCCGCGAGATACGACCCGCTGGCTGCGTAGGGGCGGCGCGCGGGTGGTCGAAATGAAACTCGCGTGCGTAAACAAACAAAGCAAATAAGAAAATAAGAGACTCGAAGGAGGCACACTGGGAAAAGTTCCCAAAAAATATGGATAAAGACATGTATGGTGCTGAAAAGAAACTATAGGAGATGTTAAGGAAAAGAAAAGCTGATATAAACGAAGTGGTAAAAATAAATACGATTGAAATGTCCTCATAGGAAAACTGTTTCCAACTGATGTATCAAGAAATTAAGGAAGAAACCCAGGAAAATTCAAACCTAAATATGGATGACAGCAGAGATGACGTAGTTGAAATTACAGAGAATGATGTACTGCATACGACAATGAAAACCTTAAAGAACAGGAAAGCCACGAGTCAAGATGAAATATATAACCATCCGTATGGATGCGAGAGATTAAATGATCAGCTGAAAGGAGTATTTAATAAAATATTGGAACTTAGAGATGTACCACGAGATTGGAAAATCAGTATTACGATACCTATCTTTAAAAAAGGGCAGAGACTACATAGGTATAACCCTACTGAGTACCTTATTAAAACTACTGACGAAAATAATACTGAAAAATTTCAACCATACTTCAAAACCAATGAGCAACAAGGATTCCGCACAAACAGATCAACAACAGACGCTGTATTTATAGTCCGTCAAGTAGTCGAGAAAGCGATTGAATATAAAAATCCCGCCTTCTTGTGTTTTGTAGACCTCAAGAAGGCATTTGATCGAGTAAGAATGCGAGACATCGCAAATTTGAATTACAAACTAGTACCTAAAAAATTGACAGAAATCATTGAAGCTATACAGGCGGAACAGGGAAACCATAGAGGACAGGGAAATCATACAGGCATCAAAACTAAAGTAAAAGTAGGAGACCTAACTACAGATGAAATAGAATGTGCAGGTGGAATACGCCAGGGTGACTCCTTGAGTCCAATAATCTTAAACTTAATAATGGATAAACGAATTGACAGCGTAAAAACAGTGGAAGGCTATACAAGACAATTGTAAGACTAGTTTTGGTATACGGAGCTGAAACTCGCGCTGATACGAAGAAAACAAAACAACTATACCGATCAATGAACACAATAGAATCGATAGTAAGAAAGACCAGGAGTGACATGGTAAGAAATCAGAATGTAAGAAAACACTGTAAAATAACTGATATAACCAAATTTGCGAAAAGAATGAAAAAAATAATGGAATAGCCATATCACAGGAATGAGCGATGATAGACTGGTGAAGATAGCCAGGGATATGATACCATTAGATAGGATAAACTTTGGAAGACCGCAGGAAAGATGGAGAGATCTGCAGTCAACGTCTAGTGAATCCCCGGGATGAAGCATAAAGAAAAAAGGTTCTACGTAAAAGAAGAAGAAAGCACGTTACACATTCTCTGAAAAAACAGCTGTCAGTAGCTGTCTAAAAAACTCAGAATAAGTAATGGTGTTGTGGGTAACCACAGTCTGTCATGAGCGGGACCTGCCCGCAACCACAGACTTAGTGGTAGTGCGTAGCTTTGCCACGTTTCCCCTTGCCAACTCCTGTCAAAGTCAGTCCCTGCGAAATTTTACACGCACTGTTCGAAATGTAAAATTTGGGTGCCAACACAGCACTCTCCTTGCATTTTTTAACTAGTGCAATTGTCTACAATTACGTTAGTTCAACGAAAATAAGACATGCGCCATTTTTCAGTTGTACTTAACTCTCTATTCTTGGAATAAAATTAAAGACAAAATTTGGTGGGAATATGTATTAAGTACATTAACACCAAGCAGAAAACAAGCGAAATCTACTCGATTTTGCAAAAATAATCACACTGACTGACTTCACTTAAAGATCTGATGTTTTAAATAAGATTTTCTTTCATAAAAATCTCTATTATCAATATTGTACTCTTTCTATGATCAGTTATTGCAATTTTCGAAAACACAAGTTTCACACGAAATGTGCCCATCATCGATTTTTAACGTCCTTCTTTTTTCAATAATTTGTTTTAGACAGAATGTGATGTCAATACGAGACTCAATTCTCCCTCCGCGAGTCACTCTGTTCCTCCACTTTCTCCATCTGTGTTTCCAATTATTTTCCGAAATATCCGGCCTTAGTCTACCAATTGTACGGGTAACACTAATGCCCTATAATGTTCACATGCGTTATCGTTGCCTCTCTTATAAATAGATGAAATGTGTGCAATTGTCTGCCTCCCGGAATAAAATCTGTATCCAAGCATTTACTGAAAATCCGTGAATGACATCTATGACACTTGAAAGGGCAGTTTTAATTCATTCAATTGGGATACCTCAAAGTCCCGGAGCTCTGCCACTTTTGAGGGTCCTACTGATGTCCCTTGTTATTGGCGGAACATTTTCCTCCTTTCTTGAGTTTGATACGAAATTTGCCTATATTCCGGTCTTTTCTCAGTTAGTAGCCCTTCGTAGCAGCTTTTTCATTTTTTCAGCCCTAGTTGAGGCATTGGTTTGTTTTTCTGAGAGATGAGGAGCTGAACGTCTCTCAACCCCCGGATTTGTAATTGGGGTGTCCTTGCCCAAGGGAGGTTGGTTGCTCTGCACCTCCGGAGGCCCCCTTCTCCCCTTAGTTTTCTGCCAGGGTTTTCCTTCCATTAGCCCCAATGCTCCGGTTTTAAGGCGTCGGAGACCCTCCCTCGCCCATCTTTCATTGGCTCCTCTCAAAGATTAACCTCACCACGAGGAGGAGAGAGAACGACTTCTTGACTGGTCCTCTCACTCGCTCTCCTGTCTGAATACCCCATTGCAGGGGGCGTCTCAAGTATTTAACTGTATAAGCCTACGGGCATCAGCTCATGCCACCAATCCTATCAGCTTTGACCCCCATACAAACAATTTATCCAATTTTTTTGGTATCAGGGTTCCACAATTTTTTGCCAAAAACTTTGGTTATTTTCGCAGATGCCGAAACCTCTTTACTGCGTGCTGAGGAAGGCGAGAAAGAAAAAACACATACGGAAACCACAACATAATCGGAGTTCCAATACAATAATTGTTTTGCTGCTGGGAAAATCCAGCAGCGATTCCGAGGATGTGGTTTGCAAGCAGGGAAAGAATGGATTTGGGAAGAGTTTCCCAGGGACGGGCTGGAAATCCTGAGAGCATTTTCAGCCCGTCAGTTCGCAGTGGATGCCTTTTAGAGAGGCCGTTTTCTGTGTGCTGTCTCAACCCTGGTCATTTTTCTCAAACCACCTACGTACTCGGTGTGTATTCATTGAATGCGAGACGAACATTTATTGACAAAAAATTTGCATTGCTAATTTAATCAAGAACGAAAGTGTGAGAGGAGAGTGTTCATTTCTAACTTTCTGCGAGGTCAAATCACTCTTATCACACTGCCAATGCATGTGTGTCGGTGTTGGCAGTAAGACAAAAGCGAACATCGGAAAGGTCATCTATTATCATAACAAGAAAATACTAATTTTCAATCATTGAAAAAAGGAAAGAAAAGAGCAATCATAATCGATTTTTTTTCGTCTACAATCAAAGCTCGCACAACCTTCATCGTACTCGCGCTATTACTAGTGGACATCTGTCAACACTACTTTGCTTGGATTTTCGCCGTGAATATGTATTCGGTTCTGCCGCTGCTGCTGACGCTCGTAGCGGTCAATACAGGCACGATACAACCAAGCACAGGAATCACTGTCCGGAAGTGCTGTGGCGTCTACGAGATGTTATCCGCGGAAGGAACGTCTTGTGTGAAAGCCGACTGGCATCGGAACATGACCGTACGTCGCGAAGGGCCGTCCATAGTTCCCCCTTTAGACGAGACATGGCTGGGGCGTTGGATTGCACCCGGCATTCCGCTCCAAAGTATCGTCAAAGTGGAAGTCGACGATTTTGATGTGAAAAGTTCCCGGTACTACCAACACGTGGTTTCCGTGAACTCTTCGTTGCTTTGGAATCTGTCGCCGCTCGCCGAGGAGCAGCTGGTGAGCCACAACATGATCGTGGTGGACGTGTCGCTGCCGTTGTTGGTGCGCCCCAAGGGCCCCCAAGGGCGGCCGAGGGCGGCCGTGTACTGCGCGGACGCCGCGGCGCCGCCGCTGGGGCCGCACGCCCTGCACGTGCGCTCCGTCTGCTCCGGCGGCGAGTGCGCCAGGAAGTGCTGCGGCGCCGGCCACCTGCTCACCGACGACCGAGGCACCTGGCGCTGCGCACCGCACGCCGGCCGCCTCTTGAAATCCTCCTTCACCAAAGACGTCGATGCGGAGTTTCCTTACGACACCTCCACATGCGCGCATTTCCATCTCGCGCCTCCGGAGTACCGTTCTGCGGATTGGATCTACGCGCCCACGCGTCGCTTTCATTTCTCCATCTGGAACTTCTGCTCCGACTACCACAACGGGGCCTTGGAGGAAGCCGTCTTCTACTGCGAGGAGTCGCGCCTCGCCAGGGCCATCTACTTGCTCCTGCGCCCGTTGTGTTTCGTGTCGACTGCGCTGCTGGCAGTGTCTGTCCTGGCCGTCGCGCGCGACGCCAGCATGCGGCGCAAAATCCACGGCTGGTGCCTGGGCACTCACGCCGGCTGCCTCCTCGCGTTCAACTGCGGCCAGGTTGTGTACTTCCTCACAATTAGTGACGTTATAGATGGCAAAACGAAGAATTTAATACCTAGCCATTTCAAAAGCGTGTGTAGACATTTTGGTGAGTAATTTTTTTTAAAAATTTGTTGCATCTACTTCGACGCAAAGCGTCTCCAAGCCCCTTGGGGGGCGTTGAGCGCTTTGCGCTTCTCGGAGTAATCCTAATACTGCGCTTGTTTTATGAAGTAATCCTCCGTTAATATTGTCTGTCGCGTCTCAGTCGGTTGTCAAGAGGACCGCCAGGTAGCATCTCCGCCTACGCGCCTCCTACGTCACTACCCAGCGGCCGGAATTAGGAAGGAATAAGGATAGGGTTTAGGACACTTCACAGGGGTTGGACTAGCCCTTGTGTAGCAGCCGAACTCGTTTTGTTGGAACAAATTTCACATGAGATTCGACGGGAATCGAACCCGGATCTGTGGTGAAAGGCTTGCCACTTTGCAATGAGCCACGAGTTCAGCTATGTAAAAGTAAATTATAAAGCTGGAAATCATCAGCTTATATGTTGAGTTTACAGTATTGAGCTATTTTTACTGTCCCTGGGCTATGTTTAGTGTAAAGAATTAGCTGTGCTACAACAGCATATACTGCTTTTTTTCAATTTTATTATTTGCCATTTCGCAAAAGAGAGTTCTAAAAAATTCGCTGTTTTAAACGTACAAATCCTCCATCAAAGAACTAGTGGTGCTAAAGCACGGCTCACACTTTCTCGTAATAATTTCTAATTTCCGTGATGCGGACTGGCTATACGGTTTTGCCCCATCCTCTTGCCAACAGCCATCAACCGCCGCCCAAGGTACATTTTCGCAGTTTTTCCCATTCCTAAGACTAAAACCGAAAAATTACTTTAAAAATATTAAAGAACAGTAAAATCTGGTCCTAAATAGCAGTTTTCGTTAAAAAATGTAGAGCCGCTTTTCAGAAAATGGCGTTTAAGTGTTACTGTAAATGCGAAATTTGAAGCTCTTTTTCACAGGAAAGTATTTAATTTTCGAACACCTTCATTTGAAGTCATTTGAAACACTTCCACTCACAAATGCAATAATTTATACAAATTAATAGAAATCTGCATAAAAATGCGTGAGAGATATTTCAAAAACATTTCGTTTGTGTAATTTTTGAAGAAACAGAAAAATACCCCAAAATGAACGTTGTATCATATTAAACACTTTCGTAACTGAGTTGTATTTTGCTTCTCTTCGCCTGTAAATTCTGCGAGAAGTTCTGAATAGTAATAGCGAACATTAGTCGTAATATTTTGAGAGTTGTCGTTGGCTAGTGAGTAGTTGAAATGTCCGGGTTAGTAGTCCGAGTTAGTCTCGACTAGTGAATGGTGAGTACTAGTTTCACAGTTATGTCGTTGACTAATGCATAGTACTTGAATAATGAATAGTTTAAGTATGTATGTGAGGGGAATTTGAATGAAGCTGAAATGTTTGTGGTGAAAACAAAAGGAGTCGTTTCAAATATTGTTCATGTGGGAGGATGTGACTGTTCCTAAACATTATCATGCGCAGTATATAATTCAAAATTGATTTCTGCATCTGGAAAGGAAATTTTGCAGTCTCAGTCAGATATAACAAAAGCTCTTAGATCACATAAGAGATATCACAATTTGAAAACTAATTGTTTCCTATGTGAGAAAGCAAATGTAACTGAATTTATGGAATCACAAAAAGAACTGTCCCATACTCCCAGAACTTGTGGTCACAGGTTATGAAATTAAAGTAGATAAAATTTCCTACAAAATACATATATTTACTTTAAATTATATTATATTATTTTCTAAAAAACTGTTTGGGCGCTAGAGCGCGCTGAAAAATGGTTGGTTTTGGGGCCTCTGGCCAAAGCGGGAGAATAACTCTTTCCAGCCATTCTCTTTCTCGGCGGCGCTCTAGTTTTTATTTTTATTATTTTTTCTTTCTCTTACGTCAAAAACAGTTCACAACTGTGTGTCGCGCTACGGGGAGAAATGAATTCTGTGCACGATTCCAAAACTTCTGTGATCCCTATCTTAAACCATATACTACTTGAATTTTGAATACAAAAATGAGGGTTTTTTGCAAGTATTGTTAACAAAACTATTCGCTCCAATATAATAAAATCTATTTTCACGGGTAAATCAGCAATAAATTCAGGCTCCTATCGCTCATCATGCCCTTCGTCAAGGAATAATACTTTCTGCCACGACAACATGGAGAACGATACTTTGAATAATTGTATTTCCCACTGAATTCTAGAAGACGTGCACAGATAATGAAGTTACGTTTATGTTCAGAAGCAAAACAAGGGGCCATCTCAGCATTTGCTCTAAGGATCAGGGAAACTAGACGAAAAACCTTATCAAGATGGAGTCTTAGACCAAGAAGATGATATTCAATACTTGTTACAGGCTCTTTAGAATTATATAGTCCAAATAGTAGTTGACACATTAATATCATTGTTGAAATTAATATTACTTTCCTTTTTGATGCTCGGTATAGTCTCTAATTATATAGAAACAGTTATGCAACAGAAATGATTTTACTTGGGATTTAAACTTTTCTATCGAATTTAATCGTTTAATGTCATCTGGCAAAGTATTGTAAAATAATGTACATGTATTGTATTTGAATTTTTTGTAATGAACTGTTGATACTATCGCCTAATAAATATGATTACCACGTCGAGTGTTATAGTTATAGACATCGGCGTTTTCTGAAAAGAAATTACCGCCCATAAGAAAGTCATTTTAGACAAAAACCACTGATTCGTAAATCAACAGACAAGGTAATGGTAAAGTTCCTGGAATAATAAAGAGAGACTTACAAGAATCACGTGGGTGGGATTTGATTATTATTCGTACAATTCTTTTTTGTAATCTAAAAGTCTGGGAGCTATATGATGTATTTCCTCAGAATATTATACCATACCTCAAGCGCGAATGAACATTCGCGAAATATACACAACGAACAGTATGAAGGGTGACTGAATTTGAAAGTATTCTTAACGTGTAGCATAATGAGCTTAATTTTGTGTTCAATTCATTTAAATAGACGTTCCATTTAAGGTTTGGCCGCACTGAGAGACCTACAAATTCTGTTGCCTTAACATCAGTCAATGGTACACCGTTCATTTTCAATGGAGCACATAATTGTTTATTTCAAATGGAAAACTGTATTAAAACCGTTTCCTCTCTATTTACAAATAATTTGTTATTATGGAACCAATTTGAAACATCTAATATTGTACTATTTTCGGTTTCTTTATTGCAAAGAATGTTTGTATCATCCGCAAAGATTCCTGTTCGAATCGAAGACTGTTCTTCCGTTTCGAATCGTCGAGGGCATTTCGACGTATAGTAGGAAGAGAATAGGGCCTAAAATCGATCCCCTGAGGGACTCCACGTCCAATTGGCAAAGAGTGAGAAAGGTGTGTACATAATGTTCCATTATTCCAGTAAGGTATTTCTACTCTCTGAGATCGTTTAAAGTACAAACATAACCAAGGAATTAATTAAATTGAGACGGAATACACATTTAATTCCGTCAAGGATATATTATTACCAACGTAACCATATATTATTACTAACGTAAATACAAGAACCATATGAAGGATTTTCTCTCTCTCTCTCCACGATACATATATATATATATATATATATATATATATATATATATATATATATATATATATATATATATAGAGAGAGAGAGAGAGAGAGAGAGAGAGAGAGAGAAGAGAGAGAGATAATATACCTCCAATATATATAAACTTTAATTTTACCTACTTTAATTTTGTATATAACAATTGTTTCGATAAAACGCATAGTTTTGAAGATATAGGCAAAAACCTAAAAACGGCAAAATTTTTAGGGTTTTCTGCAAAATCTCGTAGCTCAGTTTAGTATTTTACTGAAAAAATAACTTATGAATAAAAGTTGTAGAGAATTTATGACCTTTAAACTTGTACGCAACCATTTTTGCGCTAAGATCAACAATTGAAAAGTTATTACGCGCAAAACAAAAATTGCCCGAATATTTTTTTTTTGTTTTTTTTTACTACCGAAACTTTTTCGGAAGTATTTCGAGATGAAAAGCTTAGGGTGGTCTTGCTAATAACAATATATACAAAATAAAAAATAAAACCTTCTACCTCACCTTTTGCGAGGCAAAATGACTTACCGACTGCACTAAGTGCCCAGAACCGACGTATACTCTGGCACGTGCGCAGAAAGGCGGAAGAAGGGAAAGCGCGCCCGAGCTGTGCTTGAGAGCATTAAGCAAAGCGCGAGTGTAGTTCGGGCTTGGGCTTCATTGTGCTAACAAATTTGTACAATTTTATGTGCTTAAGCAAAAGACAGTTATAAACCAGCTTTAGACTAGGAGTTCATTTTATGTGCAGAATGAGAAGAGAATTTCTCATTTTATCTGAATACTCTGTATTATCCAGATATCAAATTGGTCGACAAATAATACGTTTCTGATAGTATAATAAAATAATTTTCAAATGTTTATATTATTTTGTAAATTAATTTAATAAATGACGAATAAAATGATAGGATAAACCAACAAAAATTCTCTGACCAAAATATATCGTCGGAAGGGCTCCAGGTAAAAGTAACAATGGCAGATTGGCTGAAGCAGAATGTTTGAAAATTGTCTTCCTAGTAGTTGCAGACTAATATTAACTGATTGTGTAAAAAGTGCTTCTTTTTTGTAGCCCTGTTCATGTATTTTCTGCTGTTGGCTGCCTGGTTTTGGCTCACGACTGTCTGTGTAAATCTGGCACTGGGTTTCAGGTAAGGTTTTATTTTATTAGTAGCTAAAGTCCCCAGCGGAAATATATTACTATAATACTTTTGAAAGAAAAATGGCTTAATTCCATCTATAGCAATGGTGCAACTAGGATTTTCTATAAGTTTATTGATGCAGTATATAGCTCGACGAGATCGTTTTCTTGTACAGAATCTTTCAGTTATGCTGTTTTTAAAATGTATTTAATTGTATATAAATAAACAATTAAACAACTCTAAAGAGTTGTTTATATTGAACATACATGAGACATTGAATGACTTCAGTTACAATAAAACATTATAAAAACTCTATGTGTGGATATGTGTTATCGGTTTCTCGGATCGGCTTAGACATTGAATGATTTCAATGCAGAGCTTCTGATGGGGAGATCCGACGGTTCGAGTCTCGACGATGGCGGCATTTTCTAAACTAGCTGCACAGCAAGTGGTCGTTGTCTGGAAGAGAATTCTAGCGGCCGTGGTTTTTACAATGGTTTCTACTTCAGGCGAAATCCCTACCTTATCAAACGGACCACGAACCGTGCGTAATATTTTCTTCCTCTTCCTTGTCCTTTCCTCACTCACACAACACTTACATGCACCGCACTACCACATATGTCGGAAGCTTCGAGCTTGTCGCGGCTGGAGCGGTGCCGCGTTGGTGGGAGATACCTAATTGGAGAAAATGGCGAAAAAATCGGATTGAGAATGTAAGGGGCAGTAAGCATAGGGACGATAGAGGACCCCTTAATAATAAATGGTAATTGCAATAATTTAATAAATCCGAAATAAAATAAAGCACGTTTCAATATTTTTTTAAAATTGAATGTGTCTAACACGTATAAAATAATATAAAAGTTGATAAAAATACAGTACTCCCAATTCAACGGGGGCTTTAGATGTGTGCTTTGCCTGTTTAATATTATCCACATTGCGCACCGGAGCTAAAGACGTCTTGTGTTTACAACGTTACCTCATAATTTGTAATTCAACCCTTTTTTGTAAGATGTTTGAAGTAGAATGAAATTTCTTTGTCGGTATCATTCAAGCATATCCTTTACTTACGGATTGATTTACTAGTGATTCTTGGCGCTAAGGTCTTTAGTCCCGTACGTCTAGTGCGTGTTTACATTGCGGGAGCTGGAGGTGATCTCCCCTCGCTGGACAGCGGGAACCGAGGCCTATCTACGACGGCGCAAGCCAGGAATTTCCTACCCGCGTGGCAGTTTCAGCCGGGACTAAACTCATAGTCATGACTTATAATAAGGAAAACCGTAAGGAGTTCCTTATTACGTTTTCCAATTCATAGTATGCATCCACATAAGAAAATCCTTACAGCTATAAGGAAGTTCCAGCCTTCACTAAGTCCACATAAGTGGACCCTCTCTTGATGCGTTGAAAATTGTCGTAAAATGAAAGAAATAGAAATGGACGACTATTTCAAAGATTATAATGATTTTTACAATGGCATCTTTCTTTGTAGCAGCAAGCGATATTTACGTGATATGTAACATACGTTTTTGGTAACATTGGTGACTAAAACCACTAACTAATAGACATTTACTGATTTCACCACCATTTAAGCCTTTGTTTAAGATATTGGCACTATTTAAGAAACTGTGTAGGTTAGGTTACCTCACGGACGCAAGCATATGATAGTTCACGGCCAGTTTGATGGAGCGCTTCTGGCAAGATTCAAAAGGCCGTGAAACATCCAATACACTGTTGCCATACGAGACACTGCTAGCATCGTACTTATTATAAGTATCGTCTATGAATACCAAATGTGCATAAGCATTGCCTTATCAAAAGTAACTTCTTATAGCTTAAGTATTTTCTTATTCTATAAGTGACGACTATGAATATGGCCCTAAGCTCCTACTCATCTCTCGGAAGTATAATGCATGTGAGTGTAAATGTGTATTAATAAAGAGTGATGATAGAACAAGGAGGAATGAGGAAAGATTACTCTGGTAAAATATTAGAGATCCGTGGCCCATTTGTTAGGGGGTTTGCTCCGGCATTCGCCTGGTGTTGATCGGAGAAACCACGACAAACTACCGATCAGAGCAACCGACCGCTAGAATTCTCCTCTAGACACCGGCTGAATCCGACCTTGCTATATAGCTGGTGTCCAAAATCCTCCCACACTCTGAACTCAAACTCCAGGACTTCTCAGTCAGACGCTGCAGTGACATCAGTCGATGCCCTGAGTTACCTTTCCCGATTTTCCCTACCCATCATTACAAACATTAAACCTTGGAAGGCTGTGGTGTTGTTGTGGTTTTTTCTTTTTGTATAATGTATTATTACCGGCAGTGACTTGATAAATTGGAAATATATTATGTACTAATTGTTTTGCGGAAAACACAACCTGCTTTTCTTGTAAAAGATTTTATTTGATGAATTTGTTTCAAATTTCTTCGTAAAGTAGTTTTTGCAGTCACGACATGAAAAATGAAAAGAGAAATAAAAGAATAGAATATTAAAGATATGGTTAGATATTCCTGGCAAAATTTCAGATTTCTTTATAATGTAGTTGATTTATTGCAAATCCACAGTAAAGAATAATATTTATGTAATCAAAAATGAAAAAAATAAAATAAAAAAAAGTACGACTAATGTAAGAGTGGATAAGTAGGCAAAGCGGATGCAGCGCTGGGGGATAATGACCCTCCTTAATGGACAGTATTATCTTCCTTTAATACCTCTTGACATCTATGGGTGATAAAATTTTATTCATTCTATTTGATCGTCTACAGTCACTTTTCAGAAACGGAGATTATTGTAATATATTATTACAGTTGCACGAGTTATTACACAAGTGTTCTAACAATCCATGTCCCATTAACAAGATCGGTTTCGCAATGGAAGTATTATTAGAAATAGTCCAATACTATTCACGAGTGTCCACATAAGTATGTTAGTTTTATTCGCAAGAGGTTAAATTCATTTCGTTAAATTTAAATAAAAATTATAGTTGTTTGGATTTTTTACAATGTGGATTAATCGCTGTACGATATTCAAATCATACTTATATTTATAACCTGTTTTACGATACTTATACTCCGACTAATTATAATGACTTCTGATGTTTCATCAACTGGACGCGGATATCGTATCTGGAACTTCGTTACAACTTAATTTTTGGTTCTGAAGCTCACGATTTGGTAACCGCATCCCAGTTGATCGATTGTCAGAAATCAATAGTGATTTCTGACAATCATAGGATTAAATCGAAGAAACTGTCATAAATATGCGCCCTCCGGGAGGTGCTATACGCGATCTTTGCAGCGGCATACCGAACTATTCGTCCTCACAAAACCTATTTCTTATTTTGTATTTAACTAAAAACTGGAATAAAATCAAATCAAATATTTCACAAGACGATAAAGCTACTTATCTTCATGAGAAAAAATTCCGCCTATCGTTGTTCGTGGGCCTAATACCTTCCTCTCGTAGATAAAATATCTCTTTATCCTTTTGTACAATAAATTACTATTTTAAATAGACACCAATAAAAGCTGCATGTGCAATGTGTTAAAAGCACAGTTTAGTATACTAAACTGTGCTAAATGTTCAGTGTTTTGCAATATGACTAAAAGTGAGACGATGCTCAAATGTTCAGATAAAACTGAGGATGCAACAAAGAAATAACAAAACGATGCAACAAAGCCTGATCAGCTACAAGTAATCGTAACGTGGTACCCAATTCACTTAACTGGGTACTTGACTTAAAAGCAATAACAGTAAGGCTAACTAAAAATTGTGTGTGACAAACGTGGTCTACAAACGTGGTGATTTTATTTTGCTCTTTCGTCCAAGCATTTGATTGCAGCTTATAGAGAACAGAGTTGCCACTTCTCAGCGTTTACACGCAACACTCGCCGTGTTCGTATTGACATGAGATTTTGCCACCGTGTTCAACAACTTTCAAAATCCATAAATATTGATTTTTATGTGCAATGAAGCATTGCATGTAGAGGTTTTGCGGAAATTAGTATTGAGACCTTTCTTGGCCTGCTGCCTGTCGAAGCGCGGAAATCGCAGCGCGCCATCGCTATCTGTCGTCAGGGTCCCATTTGCCTCGGACGGCATTCAGGGTGTTACAAAGGGATTTTTATATGGCAGGTTCGGACAGACGAGAAGGTCGAACCCGTGAATAACCCAAATACTGTTATTGCAAAGATATGTTGAGTCCCTAAAAATTGTATCTCTATATGGGAGAAATAGATACATTTCCCTTTTGCTTAGAAACATGTTTGTACGATGACGGGTACTAATAAAAATGGTGTTTTAACACTATTTTTAACACTTTTAACAGAGTGTAGCAATGTCATCAAGTGCACGTATGTAAATTTATTTTTCAGTTTTCTTAAAAATAGCATTGGTTTACCATATCCTTACAAATGACTTCGGTAGATTTATTATGAATGCGTGTTACAGTTCTCTTGAAACTAAAGATACCAACGGATATGCCATCCGTCATCAGTCGTGAAAGAACGAATGCTCTAAGAATCTGAAACCGGTTAATAGACGTTTCTGGCGCTGCCGATGCTACTTTGCTCGCTGCAGGCCGCGCGGACGTCATGCAAGGTCTTCAGGCAAGACGTCTCTAAAACACTATGTCAAATACTCCATAACAGTTCAAAATTTGAATAGCATGTTTTGTGTGGTATTCTACGAGCTGGCGAAATGTTGATTGATTGATTGGTTGGATTTTTTCGTGTTTCCGGGCGTCAACTGCTCTGGTCATTACTCCCGTTAGTGTAGTGCATGTTTTTTCTCGGGAGATGGATGTGGTCTTCCCCCGCTGGATGGCGAGATCCGGCGCCGACCTACCGTCGGCTAGTGGGGTTTCCCCCTAACCAGGACTCTCCCACCAACGGGGCACCGCCCCAGTCGGGACAAGCTCTAAGCTCCCGCCCGGGCTCCCGGAATATGTGGTAGTGTAGTGCATGTTAGGGTAAGTGTATCTGGCTCTAGTTGGAGCTTTGAAATTATGAGAAACATTGTTTAAAGTTTGGGGTACATAACATGCCTCTGGAATATTTTCAAAATTTTCTCAAAAAGTCTCCAAATTTTTTGTTTAAATTTCTGGTACGAAAGTAGTAAAATACACTTATGAAGGTGGCATAAGTCCAATTTTCACTGTTAACACTGAATTTTCGATAATTGCAAAATTTGAATTGTTTTCTTCTTCCTACAACTACATAATTGGAGATAGAGATTTTCGCTTCAAGTGAAATTTGTTTTCCATGAATTAATTCTTTCATTACGGTTATGAACAATTTTTTGAAATTTTTTGTAGTTTTCGAGAAAATTTTGCGATCAATATTTGCAAACATAAATTCAAAAACAATTTCTCAAAAACGGCTCCAAAGGTTTTCTTCAAACTTTTAATAGAGATAGTGCTATATGTACCCTGTGAGGTGACATAAATGTCATATTGCTCTGTCCATTTCCCCTCCCAAAAAAAGTACACAAATGCAGGTTTTTTAAATATCTCTCACGCCGGTAATTGCATTTGCGAGTTAATGTACTTCAAATGATTTCAACTGAAGTTTTTCGAAAACTTAAAAATTGTCTGTGAAAAAGAGCTTCAAATTTTTTGCATTTACTGTAATGCTTAAATGCCATTAACATAAAAACGGCTAAGAATTTTTGAATAAACATTGCTATTTAGGATGAGGTTTTAATCTTCATTAATATTCTTATAGTCATATTTTGGTTCTACCATTAGAAATCCGAAAAGTTGAAAACTTTTTTTTTAAGTGTACTTTGGGCGGCGATAAATGTCAGCTGGAAAGAGGATGGGGCAAGACCGTGAAGGCAGTCCAGAATTTAGAAAAATTTACTACTAGAAAGTCTATTTCATTTACTCTACTACGAGAAAGTCTATTACATTTACTCTATTTTTCCTTTCACATCACATAATTCATACAGAAATGTGGTTGGTCTTATAACAAAGTTTGGACTTCATGTGTCATTGCAATCGCTGGATGTTTGAAACGATGCTTGATTTTTCTTCAATAATAAAATAGCTGCTTACTTGATGAAAAATTAAAGACGTGAAAATGCAGAAATAAATACTTGGCTATCATTTATAATTAATTTCTGCGAAATTCAATTACAAAATAACCATTATATTCAGAAGAGTTCTGGGAATTACAGTTAAAGAACTCATTTGTCAATGATCATCACAATTGAGCTATGATTCAGGAAACATGTTAAATATTTGCTCGTGAAACAGGATGGACGAGAAGAGTAAACCCGTGCTTCGTGAATTGACAACAGGTTGCGGTAGAAAGAGAGTCGTGTGTAGATTTGTACTGGATAGAAAGAGAGGGCAGTAAGACTTCGTACTGCAATCAAATGTTTGGACGCACAAAACAACTGCGTCACTCGACCTATCGGCCTCGTGTCATAACATATGCGAGTAACACTGCGATGTAACTTTCACCACTCGTATTGTATAATTCCTTGTGCTGATCGTTTGGTTTTCTTTCTCCCTTAGGTTGCAAGCTAAATTAGCAAGGACGATCAGCAAAAGGAGATTCGTCGCATTTTCAGTCTTCGCTTGGGGGTCGCCCGCACTTCTGACGGTCATTTGTTCTTGCTTGTTTACACCGCGCGTTTTGGAGCATTCTACCGCTGAATGGTACAACCCATCGCTGATGGAAACAAGAGTGTGTTACACTGAACGAATCTTCTTTTCTAAAGGTAAATTGGCACGCGGGTGTAATGTGAGTTCCCAATATATAGCATAGCATTGTAGTTGTTACGACGTCCATAAGAAGGAGACTCAACTTCGCTGGAGGGGTATGTATTAAAGCGTTGGCAGTTAACCGGCTTCAGCGACATCACGCGGTCAATGGGAGAACTTTTTAAGACATTTTCGGCGAATGGCCACCAAGTTCGTGTCATTTCAACTCTACTATCACATACAGATGGCGTCGTTCAAATCCCGCGCGTCGTTATCGGACGATATCGAGATAAGTTCCTTCGTTGGGCGCGTGATGTCGCTGAAGCTAAGTGATGCCGAAGAGCTGCCGACATTTTGCGCTCATTGCTCCTCCGGCCTCCAACACCAGAGTGTGTTGGGTGTCCTAACCGACTTCGTTATTACTACAACACAATAGCAACTCACATTAGGCCCGCAACACTCCACCGAGAAATGCGTTGCGAGAAATGCGCGACGTGAAATGTGGAAAATCGAAACAAGAGCCACTTATGGACCCCCTCACACTTTCCTCGTTCGCCTCAGCGGAGTCTCGAGTTGGTCAGCGAGTGAGTTTTCTCGGACACATTTCTACTCCTTCATTTTTTATACATTTAAGCCTTTGCTACAGCAGGAAAACGCTAAACAGTGCATAGAACTGAGAGAGGTTATAATATTTAGCACTAAAAGACACGATAAACAAACAGTTTTTTAATTGGTTACTTGAATTTTCTCTTTAGACGTTAATGAACAAGAAAAAACTTGTATGAAAGATATTCTTACTTGAATGAAACACGTTCATAATTGCAATATAAAAATAAAAATTTGAAGCAAGAAACTTGAAGGGGTATTTTGAAATAATTTCACTCATTATTTTTTTAATTCGTATTTATTATTTATGAATAATTGTAATTTTACTCTGAATTAATTGATCGTTTACAATTTATTCATAATTCAACAAATACAGTAAAACAGAGGAGGAGAATTACGAAGCTCAAGAAAATATGCACAGATTGCACTCCTCCCTTAAAAGTCACATACATTCCGGTTTTTTACATTAAATAATGATTTGCATGCAATGCAGAAATGTATTTCTATTTAGGCTATTCGAACTAGTTAAACAGATGGTTTACGATTATGGCAACAAAACAAGGATTTCACGGGTTAAAGTTACACAAGATCATTTAATAAAACAAGAAATGGGACTCGCAGGTGATCTCATCGCTAACTGTTGTCCCACTCTCGGCTTGTAGGGCATAAAAGCATTTCAAGACATCGAATAACCTGTTTCTAGTGTGTGGACGCAGCCTCGCCGGCCTCTTTCCACATTTCTCGTCGCACTTTTGTCAACGCATCTCTCGGTGTAGTCTGTTGCGGGCCTTACACACATCAAATTACACATCTTGAATACACCCAGAAAAAAGGAACATTGTGATTTAAATGCTGTGCAAACATGATCGTAGAACAACAATATGTGTATATAAAGCAGTAGAAAGTGTATACCAGAGTCTATAATAACTGTTATTAGACTGTGGTGTATACCTTGCGGCCTAAGTCCAAACTGCTGCTAATGTCAGAAGAAGCCGGTTTATTCACTCTTTCATGACAATGAAACATCCCACCGCTTCGAAACTGATCCTATGTTGCACTTTATTTACTCATTTTGGATAATGTTAACAAAAACCGGGTTATTGATGAATTAGTCATATTCGGTTATTCACAGTATAGATAAACTTATTTTGATTTACACAAAGTATATCGAGCGCCGCAAAGTATATCAGGTCCTCTAACTACACTAATTGTTCGGACTCATTCTTTGTTCTGCGTTATTGAAGAGATGAACGGCAGAAAAATTTACGTATGAAAATTAACATTTTGTAGCTTTTGATCCAAATGCGGGATAAACACGAGCGGCCAAGATAATTGCCAAGTGCTAGGGATGGGGTATTTAATCGCGATTAGTACAACAATCTATTATTTTATACGATTAATAGAACAATTAAAATCGATTATTTTCCCACCGATTACTTTTTTTGATTTTTTCTTCTTCTTTTTGCCGGTTTCTTAACCGCTATCTTAACGTCGGTCTTCCGGTGCTTAATAGACTTTTCCAGTCTTCTCTGTTCTTCCAGGAGTCAGGAGGTAATTTCCACTTCTCGATTATCTTTCTGACCTGGTCTTGGTCTTCCTCGTTTTCTCCCTTCACTTGGTTGCCATTCTAATGTTCTTTTGGGGACCTTTGGGGGATTTCGACAATTCGCTGTACATGTCCAAACCAAATGAGTTGTTTCTTTTCAATTTCCTTTTGAATATCATGTTGCAGATTTATTAATTCCTTAACCCGTTCATTTCTAATTCTTTTACTTCTAGATATTGCTGCCGCTCTTGTGATTCGCCAATTCTAGGGCTCTCAATTTTCTTTTCTGTTGCTCTGGAAGTTGCCGTATTTCTGCTCCATTCAATGTAACACTTTCAATCATACATTTATATATTATAATTTTCGTTTTCTTGTTTATATTTGGATCCCAGATCACTGGGTTTTGGGCTCCTAAAATTTTTCGTCCTTTAATGAGTCGGGTTTCACATTCCTTTCCATAAAATCCCTGTTTCTCTCTTGTTGCTCCTAAGTACTTTATGTCCTCTTTTGGTCTTATTTCTCCAATTTTCATAGTCAATACATCATGTGTACTGCCTAGTGTCCAGTATGCTGTTTTTCAAGATTGAGGCTTAGTCCCCATTTCTAGTAATCTTCTTTTATCTTCCTAGTCATTTGTTCAGTATCTTCCTATTCTTGCGCCATCAGCACTAGATCATCAGTGAATTGTAAGGTATAGAGTGTTGTATTATCATCAAGTTGTATTCCCATCACAGCACATTTTCTTTTCCATACCTGCAACACCGCATTAACATATATTTTGAAGAGGGTACATGCCAAACAGCATCCTTTCCGTAGTCATTTTGATATAGGAAATGTTTGGGTCATCTGTTTTCCAACTTTCACTTTTCCCTCTTGATCTGTGTAAAATTCTTTCATCGTATTTATTAAGATTTTATTTACATTACATTTAACTTCCCACAACTTTATGACTGGCACACTATCATAGGCCTAGTGGCGAGTTCTCCGATACACCGCGAATACCGCCGGTATAACTAGAAAGTCTCCCGAGAAAAAAGCATGCACTACACTTACGGGACTAATGACCCAACCAGTTGACACGAAAACATCCCCTATCAAACGGGCCACGGACCGCGCGAGATGTCCATCCTCTTCATTGTCCTATCCTCTCCCCTTTCACACACACACACACTTACACTAACATGCACTACACTACCACATACTCCGGGAGACCGGTCGGCAGCTTAGAGGCTGTCCCGACTGGAGCGGTGCCCGTTGGTGGGAGAGTCCTGGTTAGGGGGAAACCCCACTAGCCGACGGTAGGTCGGCGCCGGATCTCGCCATCCAGCGGGGGAAAGACACCGCCATCTCCCCAGAAAAAACATGCACTACACTAACGGGACTAATGACCAAAACCCGGAAACACGAAAAAACCAAACCAAACCAAACCAAACGAAAACATCAATCAATAAGTTCGATAATCTTATAACTAGTTATTGAGATTTAGAAAGCTTTAAAACAGATGCGAAAAAATAACTGTTTTGCTCCCGAGAGCCAGTCAGTCTTCCGCATCCGTAAGCGCTATGAAGTGCGGTAGAGGGAGAAGTTTCCAACAGTTCTGAATGCTGTCCAGAGAATTCGCTCGACGCACGCGAAGGCCCCGCATGCCAAACGCGATGACCTACAGCTCCTTATGCGGGGAGAGGGGAGGATACGCATCTGGACGGTCGGTAGGCGCCGCGAAATATTGCGGCGAGCAGTCCTTCTCTGGTCGTTCATAAGTTACGCTTGTCTCGAGTTTTTCTGAAAATGATTTATACTTTTATGGTTTGTAGATGTGTCTTATAGAACAATTATAAAGAACGGAATTTCATGGTATGGGGATTTGAGAAAAGCTCAGAATAAAAGACAACGGTAGAGGTAACTTCCATAAAGTGCCGTATATTTAAAATAATGTTCGGGATTCGCCACTACATAGGCCTTTGCTACATCAAGGAAGACCATAAGAAATTCTCTCTCCGTTTGTCACTTCTTTGGCATCACCTGGGACAGACAAAACAGGTTATCTATGGAAGATCGCCCACTCCCTAAAACCACTTTGTTCTTCTTCATCTTCGTACTCCTTGAATTTCTCTTCTAACATTCTTCTATTGTGATTCCAGAAGCACTACTTTCTTGGAACATCGTTTCTTTGAAAACGGGAACCGCCCTTTTCTATTACGGCCCTGTGTTGTGTCTGGTGCTGTGCAACCTAATCTGTCTTGCGCACACCTTGAGGAGAGTGAGGTACCTGAAGCAAGGAAACTCGGTCCTTCGCCGAAAAGAGGACGAGGCCGCTCTCAGTGACCGCCACCCGGAGCCGCACGGCCCTCCAACACGAGCGAAACATGGCGGCCATCGGTCAACAGTGGACGCAAAAACGTAAGCGGTGAATTTTCACTTATAATACCATCAACATACAAGTATCTGAGTTGACACACTGTAACAGCCTCATTGCAGCCTTTCTGACCAGGAAGGGTAGCAGGGTCCCACCAGCGGGGACACTGTCCCAACCGGGACCGGAAAAGGTAGGAAAGATTGCGGTCCGGGGCTCGTTTGTTAGGGTACTGCTCCGCCATTCGCCTGGTGTTGATCGGAAAAGCCACACAAAATGTACGATCAGAGCAGCCGACCACTAGAATTCTGGCACTATTCCAGGTATCGACTGAATTCCAGCTATCTAGTCGAAGCTCCTGCCGGCACGCAGGCGAGATTGGAGCCTTAAGACCTCCCGACCAAAGGCACTGGAATAACATCAGTGCCCCTGAGCCACCTCAGCCGGTGCGGATATTCGACAACAGGAAGGCAGGAGGGAGGTCGAATCCAGCCGCTCCAGCGCGCCGTCTGGAGGAAAACTCTGGCGACTGGCTGCTCTAATAGGCAGTAGGTTTCTCCGACCAAAACCAGGCGAATACCAGGGTAATAACGTAACAAAAAGGGCCATGGACCGTGAGTGATATTTCCTTCGTCCTTGTCCATCAATACCCTCACCGAGACACACACACACACACACACACACGCGCGCGCTGCATGTCAAATGCAACCCGCAAAATTCGGCAGCGTTTTCTTGAATATATATTGTTAAATAACTCTTAAAACGAAGCGTTCTAGGGCCTTAAAAAACGAAATTTTTGCTGGTCCGGTGCTTCTCAATATTAGCCCACCTGCTCAGGGACGTGTAGAATCTGCAACTGAAAGTGAAACTAAACGAATTACTAGATTTAATGTGAGATTGAATAACACCCTGTCAGCTCGGTAATAAAGTTAAAGAAGAAAAGGGGAGAAACTCCGCCAACTCCTGGGATATAATTCGCAGGAGATATTACACGACACGTTGACGAAATGCCTCAGACATCGAATCTTCAGGCACAAAAAGTTTTACATCTTTAAATGGGAGGGCAAATAACATAATAAATTTCATTGTGCATTAATCTTTGTTAGACTGGCAATTGTTTCATAATTCGCGAACAGGCACTAAAAGTTTTTAAATACGTTTCTTAGAATATAATTAAATTAAATATGTTTTCATAAACATGGCGTCTCCACATAACATTAAAACTAAGAGGTGAGAAAGCCCGTTCATCCCTTTTGTCGCAGCCAGGCCGTTTCGCGAGCATCAATCGAAATGATACTGCTCGTGACAGATCCCTGGGTAATTCTCAAAAGCAGCAATGCTGACCTTGGTTAAGGCAACCTAAATCAATCCTCGCAGGCTTATTGCCTCAGATCAGTTCACGAATAGAAAACTGTCAGAGATACTTATACGTTGATGGAAATGTAGTGTAACATCTTTCAAGGAAAGAACTTGGGTTCAGACAAAAAAATATGTCTCAAATTTTGCATGTAAGATCATTGTGTACTTTGGGCGATTGTCGTTTTTCTTCAAACATCCACTAGATGTCACTGTATGGGTCAGATGTAATGCAGTTGTTTTTTAAACAGCAAATTCAAAGTGAGGACTCTCCAAACAATGTTTGATCAATATGAAAAACGAAAGGACTACCGAAGAAAAGCAAATCCGCAGTGAATCATCAAAATTCTGGACTGACTTTTGAAAAGAAATGCTATAGATTCTTGCGAAGTGAAAGTAAAACTTTGTAACTCCTGGGAAAAGTCTTTTAACGCATTTTTTTAAAATTTTATTGCTACTGCTTACGCAGTAAAGACAAAGTATTGTAATGCTGCGGAAAAAAATACGAATGTCGAATTTTCGACACAAAAACTATTATTTCCGAGCCATGGTAACGTAAAAGAGGAGAAATCTTGTCCCTATACAGAGTTTACTTCCTCTAAAATGTTGTGTTGTCAGAATCCACGTTTTGTGAGTCCTTCATACCGAAAAATAGATTGACGGCAAATCGTCTGACTGTCCGTCCGTCTTTCGGTCTGTCTGTGAACAACGTTAGCGACAAACCGCAAGCAGAATTTTCACCAAAATTGATGTTCCGCAATCGAACTGGTTGATGTCACGGCACCTTGAATTTGAAACCCATATTATCATCTGGGAATACTATTCATGAAGCCGCGGGGACATATTCGAAATTTTCAAAACAAATGGCACCAAATGTTTTGATTAAATATTGTTGTAGGATTGCGTAAATGCTGCTTAAGAGAATTGCGCAAGTCCCATTTTCGTTGAAACCCATATTTTTCAAAAAATGAAAAAATTCAGAATTTTTTGACGTATTCTTACAACTATAATTTTGAAGATTTTTTAAAAAATGAAATATGTTCATCAAATACAGTTCTTCAAATTATATCATTGTTGAGGCTGCAAAATAGCTTGAGTTTTTTGGGAAAGTATCTGAAGATGTTTCGTGTTGAAAAAAAGACTCCTGCTGCCTTTAACTCCCTCGACAGAAGGGACAATTCTGAAAGCCAATTATTTAAGAACTATTACTTTACCTCAGCTTAAGAATGATTGAGTATTGAAGAAGTCGGTATTACCTTATCTGGGCGAAAAGAAAATCGTTCTGTCATAATACGGGCGTGATAAAATGTTAAGCAGAAGCTCCGCGCCAAAACTCTGTTTACGGAATCCGCACTGCTGTGAACTAGACGTCTTAACTACGTAAAACTCTAAGTTTCAATTCCTTCGCGCTTTACACGAGCGCGGCGCGCAACCGCTCGGCTTCGCGATCTTCTAACAGTGCGATCGCGTCGCGTCGCAAGTAGGAGGCAAGGAAGCCTCAAAATTGCGACAATATGAAACCATCTTTGGCTTGTCCCGCGCGCTCTGACGCCATTCGTAGAAAGCAGTTCAAAATTTCAAAGCAGTTCCGTCGTTGCAAAGAGTTTCATACAAAAAATGTATTGTCTTTCTTTCTGAAAGCCCGCCCGATGTTTTTACAGAAAAAAAATACTAATTCCAAGGCGGGGTGTTTGAAAGGTATTCCTTTTGCTGTACATTAGCGCCAAAGAATTGCTATAAATTATTGAATTTCAAGTACGGCGCCAAATTTAAATGAATTTTGGCTGTCTGCCAATAATGTTCATTGTTTCGAAAAGAAGAGTATTTTTGCGTAATTTTTCATGAAATATAGGCATTATTAAAACAATTTTAAAGTTATTTTCTCGGAAACAGCTCCAAATTTCCTCTTTCATTTTCCCTTGTATGTAGTAAAGAGCTTTAAACATAGGGGTGATGGTCCCATTTTCAGGGGACTCTCCGCATTGTCAAGAAATTTTAAAAAATGGAATTGTAAATTCGAATTTCACGGGCTTCATTTGACGCGTTGCCAGTTCGCAAAATAGAAACCCAGTGGTTTCAAAATTCTTCGAAATAATGCCACTGTTGTCGGTCATGATTGTATGCAGAAGATAAGAAAGTAAATAAATTTAAGGAAGGTAATACATTTAGGACTAACACACTTTTTTACTTTATTAAGTTTTAAACTCTGACTATGGTATTACAAAATTGAAAGCTCACTTCAAAGCAAGCTTGAGTGAAATTGTTCTTGCTTTTCTCTATCTCTATCTATTTCTTTTCTCTATGTGCTACAAATACTGTAAGAGTTAAACCTATTTATGTTTGTTTCAATTTGTAAAAGTTAGAAATGTCGATGTTCCTGGCTATCGAAATAAACGCAGGTACGTACGACAGGCGCTTCGTTTGAATGGGTTGAATGTTACTTTTTCAAGTTCAAGTTATAACTGAGTTTTTAGTATGGCAGAAGTTACAATATTTCAATATTACGTAACTATTTCCATTAATGCGAGAAAGTATGTGTTGTTGAAGACCTCTAGTTTTCATTTCAAAACTATTATTATTATTATTATTATTATTATTATTATTATTATTATTATTATTATTATTATTATTATTTTATGATTACGAAAGTCGAATACGTCGCCTCGATTTTCCTTTCTTGTCTTATTAAGTGATACATTTTAAAGGGAAAATATTGCAAAACTGCTGCAACAAATGTCGAGTTTCAATATAAAATATTTGATTGTGGGGCCCTAATATGGAAAAAGAAGATGAATCTTGTTGTAATCTAAAAAATGTTAAAAAACGTTGAAATTTTGTTGCTACTTTGAGAGGACCTGAAATGGAAAGGATGTCTCTTGCGTTCATCGGCGGGGGAACGTAAACGTCAAGCGTAAACGTCTAGACGTTATACAAGAGGAGAATTTCCAAGAAACTTTTGTGCGGCGGCGATGCAGTTCTTAGCGAAATGACATTGGAAACATTTGTCCATCTAACTGAGGAGAGGGCGGTGGTGTATTTCCCGTTTGAAATGGCTCACTTTTTTCGTGAGGAAGGGCGCAGTCTATGCTTTTGGGAAGCAATGCGTAACTTCATCTAATAATTCATATATGTTCGAGCTTTGTTTTGGAAGTTCTTCATTTGTATTTTACTACGATATCTACATCGCTCATATCCTCCGTTATTAGTTCTTTGAAAGTTTGATAAGTTTTGTAGAATAACGACAAGTATTAGCTCATTCAGAGACACCGGTAGCGGTAGCTCAGTGCATCAACTGATGTCACTGCAGCGCCTCTAACCGGGAGGTCCTAGGTCCGAGTCCTGACGGCGGCAGGATTTTCGACACTGGCTTTTAAGCGAGGTCGAATTCAGTCGCTGCCTGGAGGAGAATACTAGCGGCCGGCTGCTCTGATCGGTAGTTTTCCGTGGTTTCTCCGATCAACACCAGGCGAATGCCGGAGCAGTACCCTACCAAACGGGCCACGGACCGCGCGCGATCTGTCCTTCCTCTTCCTTGTCCTATCCTTTCCCCTTGCACACACACTTACACTAACATGCATTACACTACCACATATTCCGGGAGACCGGTCGGGAGCTTAGAGCTTGTCCCGGCTGGGGCGGTGCCCCGCTGGTGGGAGAGTCCTGGTTAGGGGGAACCCCACTAGCCGACGGTAGGTCGGCCCCGGATCTCGCCATCCAGCGGGGGGAAATCACCGCCATCTCCCGAGAAAAAAGCATGCACTACACTCACGGGACTAATGACCTAAGCAGTTGACGCGCCCGGAAACACGAAAAAATCAAAAAATCAATCAATCATTCAATCATTCAGAGACCTGCAGCTAACATTTACGACAGATATGTTTGTTCTTATCCAAATACTTTCCTTGTTAGCACATTTAAGCGGAGTAGGGTGTTGTGTCTATTGTTATTCCTTGTATTTTGTTCCAGAATAAAACTGTACATCAAATTGTGTCTTATGACCGGATTACTCGAAGCCGCTGTCGAGGTCATATTTTGGGTGACTACAAAAAGGCCGAAGTCGGGGAATATCTACGATTACGATTTGCCTTACCGGTGCACGGGCTACGTGACGGATTTCGCCCGCGCGCTGTGCGTGGCCTGGATGGCCGCCCCCGAGGCGGGCTACTTCGCGCCCATCATGAAGAGGCTGCGAGGAGAAAAGCGAGGGGAGCCATCGACAAAACTCACTGTGAGTGCCAAGTAATGGGAAACAAAGATCACCAGATCCTCCACGAGATACTGTTATATTTGGAAACGTTCTGCCCAGTTTCGTCAACAAAGTGTAAACTGTAATATTCCATTTTTGAAATGTGTACCACTTAGTTATTATTGACATATTTTCTTTCTAATCCGAGTACAATGGATCGTACATTGGATCCCCAGTTGCGAAATGTAATTTGAAAAATTCTCTCTTGAGTCAAACTTTAAAATGTATTTGATACGCTAGAAAAGTGTGAATTTTCAATAATTGAAATTTATGGATATATCTTAAAATAGGGGTTTACATTTGGTCTTGAAATTGGAATACTCACAATCCGTATATTTTGGTTATTTCTACAAACATTTTCGGTTTCTGGAGAAAGTGGTTTATTCGGATTTGAAAGCAACAAAACATAGTCACAGTAAAATAAGTTTAGTGTAGTTTTCGGCAAATGAAAAGAGACTATTAGCTAAATAAATTATTATCATTCAAGAATTACCAGAAGTGATGTTGCCGGGAAAATCGACAAATATGGAATCAAGCGACTTCGCCAATTTTAAATAAGGCACCACAGCCGCATGTATATTTCTGATCCCTATTCATAAGAGCCTCAGAAACTATTGACATCGTCAGTTTGAAACCACGTTGTAATTTTTAACCATCATACAATTAAAGAATAACAGAATTAAAACTAAATTAAGTTCATTTTTTACGCATTCAGAATACTTTCAAATTTTCTCAGCCTTCACGCCGCTCATTGCGTGTATTTTGGAAATGTACATTCTCGCCTGAGATACGGCATAATATTCTGGGGACGCTCATCCTGTAGTACCCAGACCTTTAGATTACAAAAGAAGATAATTCGAATAACGAAACAATCCCATCCACGTGATCCGTGCAGGCCTCTTTTCATTGAGCATGGAATCTTACCATTGCTTGTCTATTTATTTAAGAATCTGTAATGTTTATCAAATCTGATTTACTTCACGGTGGGACCATATTTTCATGCAATAGTGATATTTATAATTACATAAAAGCACATGTCGTAGAAATCGCATTCATCAAAAAACAGTACCAACAGATCACCACCAAAAATCTACATACAGTACATGTACGTTACTTTACAACTCATGGTCAGATGACATTAAACAATTAAAGTCGGTACACAAGTATTAAGTTAAAGAAATTTTTTCTGCTGCATACCTGTAGAGTGGTCGAGCAAATTGATCTAAGTGCCAAAAGTTCAGTTTTTTCATCTCAAAGTGATGTAATAGCCTAGGCCAAAGCAGTGCTATTGGCTCTCAAACTTGAAACCTTTCCATTCAGTTACAATCTGCTACAAAACGCGACGCGTTTGAATATACCGTCTGTGAATCTCTGACAGATTTTTCCTCTTTCCCACAATTCTTGTTTTCAGTACTAAGATCAATGTGCTTGAACACTCTACAACAGTTTCTTTACAATTAGAGTTTGTACAGATCATCAAAAGGAAAATAATGTTTATTTTAACAAAACAATGATATTAATGTTTCATTTAAGTTTAAGTTTTTTAAGTGTAATTTAAGTTTACATTTCATTGTATAAATTTGACTATATTATCCGGTTCAGCTTTTGACATCAAAATGACCATCCTTTTAATTACAAACGTATATGTCAAGATGTAAGTTTGTTTTAAAGTAAAGTAATATTCAAAATAGATTACGCAAATTTTATGTTTATTAATAATGAAGTGTAATTAATTATTTTAAATCAAAATGGATTTTAGCTTCAAATAGCTTCAAAATAATGTGATTACTACTTGTCACAGCGTATCCTCAATGTAGAACTTTTTTTGCGAAAGTTTACAATTTTTTAAAAAAATACTTTGAGTTTAATCTAAAACTTGAAAGTTTTATTGCAGTTTGGTATCATAGCGATCTACTATGTGTGCAATTTTCAGATTTTTATCTGGTCCTCCAAAAGAGATATTGGTTGAAAATTTGAAAAAAATCGAAATTTATAATTTTTAAGAAAGTAATTTTCAAGGGGTACGTTACTTACCCTTTGATATTTACAGTGATATTTTACAAAACGAAAATACACTGTTATATGTAAAAGCACAGAAAAAATTAAGTCTGAGATTCTATTCCTTCTGTGGGAAATTACTCTCTGAAAATCGAACTTGGTTCATTTCCGTTCCACAGATTTAGTTGCAAATATTTCTCAAATAAAAACATAGAAGGTAGAAATTTAGTAGTTCTATTCGTAGGCCAGGGAATACTGAATCCAATGCTTTTTATTCCAAAATGCTAGAAAAACCCAGAGCTGAATAATTTTGAAAAGAGTAAGCCTCTACAAACGCGAAAAATGGCACACGGAGTAAAACAAAAACATTTGTAAACCAGATACAATAAAAATAAATCAAAGATGCTTTTGAACAGCCAAAACATAGGGAAATTTATGTCCAAAATATGAATTTTTTTCGAGATGGTTGAGCGACCAATTTCTTAAATTCTGGACCATTTAAAATGAGTTCACCTAGAGGTGAATTTCCTGTCCGATAAGATAACCATCCACAGTCACATAGATACAAACTTAAACAAGCAAGAAATAAATTATTCCTACTCCGGCCACTAATTAACAAACACAAATCTCTGTCATACATAAACAGTATAACAATATACAAAACCATAATCAGACCACTACTGCTTTATGCATGCCCAATATGGACAAACGCAGCCCCAACAAATATCAATAAAATCAAGTAATGCAGAACAAATTTTTAAGATTAATCACAAATGCCATCTGGTTCATAAGTAATAAACAACTTCATTCAGAATTCAACATCAATACAATAATAAACCAAATAACACAAATATCACACAACTTCTACCAAAACCTAACAGACATACTATCAGCAGCTCATTACAAACTACCGAAAAATCCAACCCACACCCAAATAAAAAATAGATTTCCGTTTGAAGCCTTCCTCAAAATTTTAGCCAATCAGGATTCATAACCCCGAGATTCTACCCTAGAGTATCTCTTCAATGTATAGATTAAGTTAGATTATAATTTGAACTTATAATATTATAATTTAAGTATGAAAAACACCTGTAAAGTGATTGTAACTGAACGATGTAATCCATCTAAAATTAATAAATGTGTTTAAAAAACTATTACCGACGAGAATAGATCAATATAACGTATATGGATTATGATAGGGTTGGTTGGGCACTAACGCTACCAAACATTTAAAGAAAAAATTTGGAGCCGTTTTTGAGAAAATGTTTTTGTAATTTTTTAAATTAAAAATATTACACAAAAAAATACTAAAATTATCAAAAATGTCTACATGAGATTAATGAAAGAACTATTTATGGACAACAAATTTCATTTGAAGGAAAAATCTGTCTTCGATTTTATAGTAGTAGAAAAACGCCGAAAAAATTAAAAACATTCGCAATTTTAGAAACTTCAGAGTTAACCGTGAAAATCTGACCTATGCCACCTTTCTAAATGAGTTGTTTACGCTATTCTTGCAAGAAATTTAAATAAAAAGTTTGGAGCCGTTTTTCAGAAAATGTTTAAAATGTCCGGAGGGCTTCTTATAAAGTAGCCCAAATTTTAAAGAATGTTTTTCAAAATGTCAAAGCTTCAACTAGAGCCAGATGGAGAGAGGATTCTTCAATTTGGAAAAGATCGTATGTATGGTTCAGGCGCTGTTTGTTCACATACGACAGACGGACGGAGGTTTTGCATTCAATTGTTTTTTCGGCATCATGGACGCATAAAACTGAGTGATTCTGGCTATTTCACGTGGCAGGGGACTATTTTTCTTAATTTAGCAACTGGATTTATTCGCTTTTTCGTTGTCAGGGCCCGGCAATTAATTTTTTGTACCGAAAATCCGCCGTTTTTTCGGCCATTATATAACTTTCTCTATACTATGTATATTATTCCCGTATATACGTATGTATACGAGACAGTAAAAAAGAAATCGTTGAAATGTAAGCGAAAAACTTTCGAACGACTAGCCAAGTTCCATAATTCTTTGTGTGTGTATGTGTGTGTGTGCATGTGTGTGTGCGTTCGTTATTTTCAAGACAAGGTTTGTATAAAAGAAATTTTTTTAAAATCTCATAATATGAAAAGTGAGTGAATGAATGAGACAGAAGACTGTGAGATCATTATATTAACAAAACATTGACAGACTGGCGCTTTGTTCAGCCAGCAATTAGTAACTTCCAAAATATTGACATTATGGATAAATTGACATTAATTCGTATACAATTAGCGTTTCTTTCGCAACAGCAAAACGGTATTTCGTGTGTTTTGATATGTGTTTAGAAGTTTATCGTCATGTCAGTGAGAGGAGGAGGAGTGAGAGGGGCGGCGTGAGAGTGGGCGGCGTGGGAGAGGGTGGGGGTGAAGGGGTGTGAAGAGGAGGCGGTGGGAGACGGACAGAGGGAAAGGAGGGACTTGAGAGGAGGGAGACAAGGGCATGAGACGTGTCGGAGGGGGCAAGAGGAGATGGCAGTAGGGGGACGGCGGGAGACGGGACGGCGTGAGAATTATTGATAATCCGATTGGTTTCCTTAGTCTGCGACTGTACACCGCCCGTGTGAAGCTGAGGCTGGCATATATCGTAAAACACGTCTTTCAGGAACCAACGAAAGATATGCTAATTCATTGGCGATTGTAGAACTTTTCTTTAGAATTCGCATTACAACATGCAAGGACTTCCACGTTGTTTTCACTACCAGAGTTATAAGCTTCTCCCGCCCTAATTTACTATGATACCTAGATGAATGCCTAAATACTTGCATGATGAGACTCTTGGAATGATGATCTCACCTAAACGATAGTCTGGATCCTCATAATTGCGTCCCCGCCTGAACGTTATTGTTTTGCTTTTCGATCTGTTAATTCCCATGCCATTTGTTTCAGCCGAATCACGTTAATGTTCTAAATCCTCCTGAAATATTTCTTCGTCAGCTCTATCTTTGATTTTTCGGTATATAACACAATCGTCTCATTAAAGGCACCTTTGATTGTATGTTAACATGGAGATCATTCACGTATGCTCAGAAAAGTAATGGCCCTAAAACACTTCCCTGGGGAACCGCTGAAGTAACATTATCCGTAGTCGAAAACTGAGTTCCAATTCGAACTTTTGTTTCGTGCCTCTAAGAAATTCGCTTATCCACTTCACAACTCTAGCATCAACTCCTCAAGTTAATAATTTACTAATAGATAATAAAAAGACATAAAAAGGTAGATAATAAAAGAGCATACGGTACTACATCGAATGCTTTCGCAAAGTCAATTACGACTGCATCCACCCTCCCACCCACGCCAACTTCGTCAGCTAGATCTTGAAAAAATGTGGCTCTTACACGAATTCTAAACCCATGCTGTCCGTGAAAAATCCAGTTTGCTTTTTCCCATTCGCGGCGAATGTACCCGGCTATTAAATGCTCCATTATTTTGCATACTACTGATGTGAGAGATACTGGTCTATACTTACATACTTTTATTTCAACACCATTTTTGAAATTTGGAACAACTATATCTGTCTTCCAATCGTCTGGTAAACTTGCATTATTAATAGGAACATTTAATAATCTTAACAAATAGTGCAATACTGCAACAACATCGAGTTTAATAAAATCTATCGGGATGCCCTCTGGCCCGCGTGATTTACCATTTTTCAGTGATTTTATACGTTTGCGGAGTTCCCATTCATGAAGCTTTAACTGGATTTCAATTGGAAATTAATGAACTTGCTCCTGTGCCCGTTTTGGTTTGAATATCGATACAAAATACGCGTTGAACGCATTTGCTTTCGCTTGGTCGTCGTCACGATATCTGCGACTCGAATTTCCTGAAATTCTTCCTTATTCCCCCTGCGTCTGCGGACATATTGGTAAAACGCTGACCGATTAGTTCTCTCCGCCGTCTAAATAATAAGTCTAAATAAGCATAAGAAGATTTGGTTATAGTGAACCTGAACCTCGGTTATAACGAACGCTGGAAATACGTCCTGGAAATTAATTCCTTACTGGAAAAGAATATATCGCCTCTGTGGCACAAATTCCAACACCAGGCAGCTGGGAAATAATATCGTCGGTCAAAGGTTGTAATTGAAGAAGTCCCCTGAGGTGAAAGTAGCGGACCTGGAGTTGAATTGAATTGAATGTGCCTTATTTTACGTGGCGAGACTCAGGCCATGAGGCCTGCTCTTCCGCCTGACCACGCAAATTCCGCTACGCTCCTTTCACCAACCATGGGAGAAAGAAGGTCTTACTTGGACGACGAAACAGGCGATTATTTAGCTCAGAGGCATCACAGGCCTCACAGAAACCTCCTCTCCCCGCACCCCCGCTGTGGAGTATCAAGAAAAAGTGCGCGGCTAGTAGAAATGTGGATACAATAGTTCTCGCGGTCGCGGGTTAATATTATTATCATTCCAAAACTTTATATCAGTAATGTTCTTATTAAAAGTAATTATAAGAAGGAGAAATCGAAAAAAATATACAGAGAAAATAATTCCCTGTGGCTTAGAAGGCAATACCGGCATATCTAGTGTTAAATCTTACTATGTAGTACTATTGCAGTAAAGAGGTTATAAAACAAAAAAGTGCAGATATGTGCAGCTAAATGTGTGTTATTCTGATTAAGGGCATTCTACTTGATAAATAAAACGGGAAAGTAAAAAAATATGCGGCAGGAATACGCAGGACAAAAAATATAATCCACAATACAAGTGGCTAACATTGTTACGCTCTATACGTTCAAATTCAGCTATATTATTCATAAAATTATTTGACGCTTTTTGTAAAAAATATACGTAATTTATAGTGAAAAGTGACTTCTATTCCGAAGTATAAAAAGAATGCACAAAAACATTTAAACACCTTTTTTTAATTTCACAAATATCGTTGACAAGAATCAATGAATTCGAGTGTTTCGAGAAACGATAACTTCACGAGATCGTAAGAAAGACAAAAATGATTGAAATACCTTTCTGGAGCTAAAGTAATATGCTCCAATGTCTTCGGAACGAGATTCCGAACGAGAATTTTCTAAGTCAGCATTCCGAACGCGCGCTTTGAATTTTGCCATTTTGGCCAGGTTTTTGGTCCGATTCAACCAGTGTGCGTCGCGAGGATTCGGCGTGAGTCATGTTGCGCCACGTCAACGGAGCTGCGTCTCATTTTGCGACTGGCCTAAGCCATGACTCTGCTCGCCGCGCCCGCTGGCACGAACACAAAGGGCGTACACTACACCATCGGGAGACACCCTGCCAGAGTTTACGCGGTTGTTACTGGTTTGGTAAATATTTCCCAACAGTGATTTCGGGAAAAAAAAATGATTGTAGAATATAAAACATTAAGAACAAAAAATATATAAAAATCCGAAAATGTCAATGTAGGCACTTAACGCTTGAATAGGCAATGATCTCTAAAATAGGATTTATGGGCACTGTAATACGCTCACAAAAGCCATTTCTTGTGTAAACATGGATAATGGGCTAAATTGCTCAAAAATACATTCAAAGAAATAAAATAGGCAAATAGGGCATTGCCCAGCTCTATTTATAAACTATGTTGACACGATCGCGACTCCATTCGCAGTCGTTCCTGAATAGAATCTTGAAAAGAAAGATTTATTATTAGAAAGATTTAATATTATTTAAGCATTAACTCTATTTTAAATCGCGTCCTTTATTTGAGTTAAATGTGAAAACGAATGAATCATTTCGCTTTGCATGCTAAGGTGCCGGAATGACGAGCAATTTGTGCAAAAAACTAGTAGTTTTGATGAATATAACAATATTATATTTAATTATTATTTTTTCTATCCATTTCCATTGTGTTGCTAGCTGTATCAAGAATGCTGATTTGCAAAATGTGTATGACATGTGAATCAGCGGCCATTGTTGCTTTGACAACGTCGCACAGGCAACAGAAGGCGGTAGTGCCTGCCGTCGCTGGTTCGCGATATTATAATCATTTTATTTAGTGCTAAAATACACGTCAGGCATCGTTGGTACATTTATATAGAACGTGAATATACCGAATTCAATGGCAGAAAGCTGTCTTACGTTTGAATTAAAAAGTATATGTATTTTTCGCGCTTCGTTTGTGTAAGCATTTTTCAAATGGTAGCTGAAATGTGAGAAAGAAATCGTCACATTATAATATTACATAACCAATAACAATCTTGCGAGAAAGTTTATGATGTTAAAGCACTACTATTTGCACAAAACCCGGGACATTTTAACATCCCGAAATGATTTGTCGGGACCCAGGAATTTAATATCATTTAAAGGGACAAAGGTTAAAATCTGGGACTGTCCAGGGAAAACCGGGACGTATGGGATCTCTGTCAAACATAACAGCTTTCAGTGTGCGATCAAACACTAGAAACGAATGATTACAAATCCTGTGTCATTTTACTCTAGTGACCTCGTACAACGTGAATGATTCGTGATACAATATTGCTGCAAGTGGTCTCATAAACTGAATCAATTTTCTGCACTTTTACAAACAACAAACGAGATTACGTGCATGACTAGTACGAAGTAATCACATCTCGTGGCTTGTTACGCGTAGAAATTCCTACTTGTTTTCTCCGGGGGGTCATGTTTTCGTATCAAATCACTATGCAAGTGCAATCTCATTGTTTGCCCGGTCTGACAGAGCACGAACACTTGATTAGTAAGCATTATATCTTCTCTGCCCCTCCAGACATTCTTCTGGTGGTCGTTTTTGCTTCCCGAACGATCCAGCACGACGCGATAAGGCAGTTATATGTGTGGGCCGCACGACGGGAGATAAAACAGATCGCCTCTGGCCGCGAAAATGAGCTGTTGTGGCTGTAGCTGTTAGTTCTCGTCGCGTGTCGTTCACAATTCGTTCGTATTCATCTCCGCAAAAACAATGGAGCCGTGTACTTCAGACAGCAGCTGTGACAGTGACAATCTGCCCTCGGAGAAGACATTGGATTATGCACACCTCATGCTCGACTCCAGCACTTTGTTTTGCAACTTGGAACAAGTGAAAAGCGCTAACAAAAAGGCGATCAAAGACATTGAGATTCTTTTGTTGCAAAACAATCGACTGCGCTCTCTACCACCCAACATTGATATTTTGAGTAGTCTCAGAGTTTTGGATGTAAGTTCAAACGGGCTGACGCACATTCCTGAAGAGATCGCTGTCTGTCCCTTAGTGACCTTTGCAGCAAAGAATAACGCGTTAGAGGATGAATCGCTTCCGAAATCTCTGTCTACTATGAAAACATTGAAGGAAATCAACCTGAGTGGCAATCGACTAACTGCATTCCCCCCACAAATCCTGGAACTATCCAACGTCAAGTATTTGTATCTGGGAGGAAACAAAATAACATGCGTCCCCAGAGATATCTGGAAACTAATAAGGTAAGTAAATGCATTGGAAATACCTATTTGTTGTATGTGTAAATTGTTTTTGACCTAATTGTTTGTAGCCGGGGGTCATAATGGTAGCCCGTTTCAAAGAGAAGAGAGGCGGTTTAAGAGCCATAAATATAAATTATTCATAACATAATATACTATCTAATAACCAATCGTATGCAAAATTTGGGCGAATTATATGCAAATGCGTTGTTCAGTATCATTTGAAGGAAATTTGCATTCTTATGATGAAATGTTACACCTCACCAGAAATATTAACATATGAAACATTTTTCTTTTACGCCGTTTGAATTTTCCGGCAAACTAGTTTTACTTTCTCGACTGCAACGGAAAGTGGCAATTTTTTGACAGAAAAATCTCGTATTGCGGGGCCGTGATATCCAAAAAGTAAATATATTTTGTTTGTATTTTTCAACTTTATTTACTTCCCGTTCGGCCCTTATGGCCATACAAAATTTGTTGTTTTCTTTCTTACATTAAAATGTGTATAAATCACGTAAGCATCGTTAGTAGAACAACTTATTAAAATTCATTTTTTCTTGTTTGAGCTTATCTATCTGAACTATCTACTGTAAACATACACAGTATACACTGCAATAACGGAAAATTATACAATGCATTATCATTAACTACTATTTACAACAATAGCAGGTAAGTCGTACACATAATGTAAAATATTTTAATTATTTTTAAACAATATATTAAATTTTAGACTATATATTATATAATTTATTATTTTTTAAACAATTGTTTAACACATTTTTATTTATATAAATATTTTAATCATTATTAAATTATTTAATTTTACTATTTCGCCCTTTCGAAGGTACTTCGTAAGGAGAGAAAGTTATGTAATCGTGCGCCGAAAAATGGCGAATTTTCGATAGAAAAACTCTTGTTGTCGCGCCCTGATAACGAAAAAGTGGATAAAGCCAGTTGTTAAATAAAGAAAAAAATTCCTATAACACATATGCAGCCAGAAACCATATTTTGTAGGTCCTTGATTCCGAAAACTCGATTGACGGTAAAACATCAGTCTGACTTCTGTGGTCAACCACAAACGCTTAAACCATTCAGTGGATTTTCAAATAAATTAATATTCTCCGATCGATCTGAAGGATCGTGAGGTTTTAGGAGTTTCAAACTGATATTTCTATATTTGAGGGATTTTTACATGAAACGAACATTTACGTTTTTATGTGTCTGTCGGAGTTCGACGTATTTGGCGCATCTGTGTAATAATGGTATGAGTGACGGCAAACTAACTCTGAGGATCTAAATTCGGGGCTCGGTGCGGAAAAAAATTTGCCGGTTGAAAATACTTTTGCAGGTTTATGTAGCAGTGTAATAAACCGAAGCAAATACAAATAATGCGAGAAAGTATGTACTTTCGTAACTCCATCAATTTAATTAATCTGATGCGGGAGTCCAATGGCATAAGCATGAGTGCCGTGTGGATAAACTATCACTGAGAAGTCAATACAAAATGCGGCTCTAGACAACCAGAGGAATTAGCAATTCGGCCCAGGTAGGACTTTACGAGAATTTTGTGCAGACGCGGTGTTTCAGGTTACTGTTTTCTTAAAATAATCCGCGCACGTTTCTTCGGATTTCATTTTGCTTGATACTAGAGGAGTGGAACCGTTAGTTATTTCGACAAATGAACTATTTTTTTTAAATTTTGTTTTATTTTATGTCGCATCAACTACAAAAGGTTATTAGCGACAACTACACAATAACATTAATATTTTTGTACATGGAAAGTTATGATATTTATAGGAACATTCACATCACATTATTAAAGTTTATACACATTTCTTATATATCCCCGTACAATTTTATGCTCTTCAAAAAATTTAGAAACCGATTGCATTGTTCAAGTGTCCTTTAGTACACTTGATATGTCGTTCTTAACACCATGTCTCGTCCGGTCAGTCTCAAACCTGGGGCACAGAAATAGATGATTAACATACATAGAAACATTACACACATTACACATAACAGCTGTTTTTCCTGTGATCAGATGGGCATGTGTGAGCTTGGTGTGACCTATCTAGTTAACACAACCAGCTCAGCTCTGCTGAAGAATGTGGCTGGATTATAATTATCGTATTCACATATACTTTGGCGTGATAGTCCCGTGGTATTATGGGAAGGTTACTTCTTTCTTCAAATTGTGACGCCTCTTTTGCGGATCTGTCTGCCAGCTCATTCTCCGTGATACTCACATGAGCCGGGAGCCATCCAAAAACTATATCTTTACCTTTAAATTTCAAGTTTCTTATCATACTAACAATGTCTAAAGCTAGCAGATTTCCTGAATAAAAGACAAACTGAACTATTATATCAAATCTAAAGCTTGTTTTTCGATGCAAATAGTTTCTGTTGCCGGAGAGGAAACATTTCTTGTTATCAAAGGCTGACAACGCTCTTTGCTCTTTTATCTTTTATTAACAATTCAACTAAATTTTGGTAAATGAGAGGGTGTAAGTATTCCAGAGTTCAACAAGAAATGCATTGTGCCTTTAATAACATTATCCCATTTTCTTATTAAAAAGCAATAATATATTTCCCAAACATTACGGAATTACATTACATTCCCTAACATTACAAAGCGTGAAATGAATAGCAACCTGCATAGTAATTTAACATTTCACATGCTGTTTGCGTTTTACACATCGTTTTCCTAGGCTAATGGAAATCGTTTCCTAGCAAGATCACAGATCCGAATGAATGGACGTTGGAGCACATTTCCAAATTATTTTACTACGTATTTCGTTTCGCATTTGTTTACTTGCGCGAGAGGTTTAGCGATATCAGCATACTCTGGCATACCTGCATACCAGTTGTAACCACATCCGTTTCCCATAATGGTAACGTTTATCGTTCACGCTTCAGGGCATCACATGCGATAGCGTATTCCCACATTCTATAACGTAACAAGGGTTTGCGAACGCGCACAGGTTCCGAAGTTGGTGCTTAGCGTATAAGATATCTTCCTTCCCGCAAAACTTGTTTTTTGCTATTCAATAAATGGATAATGAAACGGGTATTCCATTTAGGGTGAGTGCGTTTTATTGGTTTAAAATCGCAAGTCATTATAAGGAAGTTTTTCTTTAAATTTTTAATTTATACAAGAAAAGAAAGCATACTAGTTTTACTTAATAGAAACTGTCGGTATTGTTGTATACACAAAATGTCATAGTTATTACAGAGGGGGCCATGATTTTACTAGTAATTTTGACTGATCCATTCTCAGATCAGGTATATATATATATATATATATATATATATATATATATATATATATATATATATATGATTAGAATATATTACCAATAGTCGAGGAGTAGTATAAAACGGTGATTTCATAGTTGTTTTTTTTTTATTTACAACTGCTTTGCTATGTAGTAAATCCATCTGGTTTCACTCACAATTTTATCTAGTGTCCATTCTATTCAAGCACGCATCACTACATTTGCTTTAACTTATCTCTTTTCTCTATGTTCATACTCTATTTTTATCGTGATGTAAGTAATACGGTTTTGTCATTCCTGAAAATTCATAATAACCACTCCAAAGAGGCCTTGTAGTTAACCTCCTGGTGTCAAGGAGAACACGTGAAAGCGAAAGAGATTAGCGGTTTTTGATACGATAAAGTGTTTGTTGAACAAATAAGATTCTTGTTGTTTCTGTGGGGGCAATTAGAAGATTACTTTGCATTCGCATTTTATTTATTCTCATTACTCCCTTCAACGTCATGTTGCTAATAAACATTTCATGCAGTATTGTATTCACTCTGGTCATTTTCACCAGCAATTTATACTTACGTAATTTCTGTTATTTTCCTTATATTTCTATCCACTTTGTTGTACTTATTACGACTTGTATATTTCTTTGCTTTGGCGGGTATTATACTAGTACTTATTGCTTTCGCCATTCATGCTGCTTGTGTAAAATTGCATCAACTTTTATGTTCACTGCAGTGTATAATTCATTTACACGTACATTCATTCATTTAGTGAATTCTATTTTGAGTTTATATAAGTGATATTAATTTATTTGAATTACTTCTATTGATTGCAAGATTCACCTAAAAGGTAGACTGTCTTAAAATAAATTTACAAGAATAAATTTTATTATTTAGTGATTAAATAAATAAAGTCTGTAGGTAGCGAAGCTCAAACCATTTACCCTACTCTTCCGCCTGACCACGAAATTAATTAAAGAAACGTAATTAAATGAATTCTATTGAATTTCAAACATATTATAAAAACCTTTTTCAAATTATATTTACAAAACATCATTTACATTGAATACGTGCACGTTAAAATAAAATTAAATGTAACTTATTTAATTCATTAGAATCAATTCAGTTATTTCCCAAGAACTAGAGAAAATGACAAATGTGTAAAACATTGTTATATAAATTGTTCAAATGGTTATTATTTAAAAACAAACACTTATGACAATTATTTACATCATTAATTATTTTGTATGAATGAGTAAGAACTCTGAAACCATTTTTTTCAGTTGAGGGAAATTGCGGTATTAGATTGATTATCATATATTTTGCATATAACGTATTTATACATGTGTTTATGAGTAATTTTTATGGTAAAATTAGCGTATAGTTATTAATTAACCTCGCATCTTTAAAAATATACATTTGAATTTCGCGCAGAGCTTTAAATAACTCCAATCACAGCGAATGTTACAATATAATTTTTACCTGACTTTTGATTTGTTTGTAGGGCATTATAGCTCTTGTAAATTGCTTCTCCAGATATTTTCGATAGCGATTGTGTACAAACAACTGTCGAAGTTTCGTTTCATAAAAAAATGAATAATGGCAAAAAAATACATTACGATTCATAGAAATTGGCTCACTTAGGTTTGTCCGTTATTCGCACATAGTATTTCGTGAAAGTACTTGCTGACCAAACTCGTTCTTTAAGAGTCTGCCACTTCAACCTGACCTTCACCAACTGCAGTTTTACCGATTATATCGCACTGCATTGTCACAACTGCTTATTGTATAAAAAGTGCATAATCCTATATTTTATGTCACTGCAGCGCCTCTGACCGGGCGGTCCTGGGTTCGAGTCCTGGCGGCGGCAGGATTTTCGACACTAGCTTGTCAGCTAGGTCGAATTCAGTCGCTGTCTGGAGGAGAATTCTAGCGGCCGGCTGCTCTGATCGGTAGTTTTCCGTGGTTTCTCCGATCAACACCAGACGAATGCCGGAGCAGTACCCTACCAAACGGGCCACGGACCGCGCACGATCTGTCCTTCCTCTTCCTTGTCCTATCCTCTCCCCTTACACACACACACTTATACTAACATGTACTACACTACCACATATCCCGGGAGACCGGTCGGGAGCTTAGAGCTTGTCCCGGCTGGGGCGGTGCACCGCTGGTGGGAGAGTCCTGGTTAGGGAAAAACTCCACTAGCCGACGCCTCGGTAGGTTGGCGCCGGATCTCGCCATCCAGCGGGGGAAGATCACCGCCATCTCCCGAGAAAAAAACATGCACTTCACTCACGGGACTAATGACCAGAGCAGTTGACGCGCCTGGAAACACGAAAAAATAAATCAATCAAAACCTATATTTTACGTTTATTAATCAAAGTTCATTGTTGGTCCCTGTACCATTTTTCACACTCTATCTTGTACTCTCTAGATCAAACATGATTCTCATTAGATGGGCCCTCTATCTCACATTCCTAATATACGTGTTCTAATAAACCCTAATAATAAACTCTAATATTAATTGTGATAAAAAATCTTGCTTACGGACAGAGGACAGACATTTTCCCGTAAATCAGTTTTTCGGTATCAAGGTACCCACAAAACGTGGATTCTGGAAATGTAGATCTACGAAACGCGTAAAAGGAAGTAATAAACTACAAATAGGAACAAGATGTCCACGTTTTTGGTTTTGGGGACCAATAATAAGAATGTTTACGCTGAAAAATCTCCATAGCATATCCGTTACATATCTTTCTCTGTACTACTGGCCACGTAGTATGGTGGAGAGTAAAAATCATAGAACTTTCTGTCAGAAAAGCAACGACAGTGAAAAGAGAAACATTAGATAAGAAATGGATGTTTACTAAGACCTGGAGACAAGAGAGTTCGGGGAGATGCAGTTCTGATAACTGCGACCGAGAACGAAAGTAGCTTCTGTTGCGGCGCTGCTCGTCAGGCGCTCGGGGAGGAAGTGCTTAAGGAAATGTCGCCTTGCAGTGGCGCCATAGCGGCCGCTTCAACACACACGAACTTTCTCAGAGGCCACGCGCCCGGAAACTCCCGAGCGAGTGATCAGCTTCAGCGTTGCCGCTCACTCTTGAGTCCTAGGGTTCGAGTCCTCCCCGGCCGTGTAAATCGGCGCCTGATCTCACCATCCAATGGAGAGGGGACATATCCGCGCACGTTTTCTTGGGCCCTCGCTTCGCTAGTTGCGAGAGGAGTGGGAAGTTTGGTTATTTTGACAAAAATAATTTTATATCGAATTTCTAAATTGTTTTTCGGTGCAAAATAGTTTCTATTACACTGGAACAAACATTTCTGGTTATCATAATTTGTCAAACAATGCTCGTTGCTGTCATATATTGTTAAATTCAACTGTTGGCAAAGGAGTGGGGGTAGGTATTCCGGGGCTCAAGAAAACGTGCGCGTATAATAGTCACCTTGAGGGGATAAAAACATTCACTACACCGAAGGGACTACTGACCGTCGCAGTCGACGTGCCCGGAAGCATCAATCAATACATCTCGAGTCAGTGAGTGTTGTGTTACAGAGCGCCACGTACTCCAATGGTCCCGTTAGTGTAGTGAATGTTTTGCGAGAAGTGGCGATGTTCGTTCCTCATAGGAACGTGCCATCCGCGCTGACTGCCACGTCGACGGGTGCGGACTAGAGAGACCGCTCCAGACTCGCGAGGCACAGCGCCGACGCTCGGCACAAGGGCGGACCGTGCTGGGGGGGGGGGGAGATCGCTATTTAACGGACATTTACACCGGCCGTCTTGCGGATCCCGGTGATCTGCAGAACAGTCGAGCGTCGCCGAGCGCTCGACCTCTCGACCGCCGTCGCACGCTCGGTAGCTCCAAGGTGTAAGATATACCTTACACCGTGGTAGCTCCGCCGCCCAACGCATGGACAGAATTTCGCCGCGCATAGTGATCGCAAAACTCCTTCAATTAATTGTTATTAATTAATTATAATCAAACGAAAACACAATTAGTGAAATGAAAGGATTAATTGGTTGAAAGTAACAATTTATTGATTAAATGGTAATGATTTTTGAGAGACAAAAGAGTACATTTTTTGAAAAATTAAAGGCAAACAAAGAGTCCAAAAAGAAATTTAAAATCAACTTTTTATAATCAATGCTATTTACTATACTTACAATCAATACTATTTGAAATACATATACTATATCAATACAATGGAAGACCTAGAGGTGCTACAGAATGGCACAGAGTTTTTCATAGTTAAGTTTTCTCATTTCCTCTGTGTGGACTAGTGTGGACAGACGGACGGACATTTTGAAAAACAAACAAAAGCAAAAAACATTTTTTCGGTATCAGGGAACCTCAAAACATGCATTTCCGTCAACATCTCGAAATGGATTTTCCGCAGCATTACATAACTTTCTCTATACTACTTATATTACTCCCTATATACGTATGTATACGAGAAAATAAAACTAAAGAACTAACATAATTTTCATCAATTCTTTTTACATTTTAAGTTATTAAACAATATTGAAAAGGGTTTATTAATTGGAATCTTTAATAATGTAAACGTGGACCTGCAGTATATTTTCAAATAAGCAAAGTAAATACTATATAAGGCAAAAAGTTTACATTCCGGAATATTATATGGAAGCACAAAAATATTGGTAAGAGAAAATAATTCGTTTCGTGCCAATTATAATGTCCTTGAAGTTTCTTACAAATCCGTATATAAGGCATATTTATTAAACACAATGAACATTTGTCCATAATTACATGAGTACATAATACAAACATGCTAAACAAAACTGAGGTGGGTACTATTTTTCCTTGCGTGAAAACGTCTTATCATAAGCAGGAAAAAGTAAACAAAAATACAAAATTGGAGGGGAATTGCACTAATATATTTCACTGAACTTGTATCTAAATGTACCAGAATATTTGTGTGTACACCATATAAAATGAGGGAAAATTAATGATTTTATAACATTCTAATTTAGTATAATTCCAATTATGACAAAAATAAATGTTCTAATTGCCTTGATGTTCATAACTGGTATACGAAAGAGATATAACACGCAATTCTTTGAATTACAGAACCTTCCCTCCCTTCCATTACTTTCCTGGGCGAACTCTCGGGACGGTGAGTTATCAATGTCGGAAGTCACGGTTATCGACTTGCCCCTTAGGACGCGAGTGATACGTTTGCATCGCGAATCTGACGCAGCGCTCGCCCATGTCCACCGGTCGCCTACGATCTTCGCTTCTTTTCCTTGTGTGAAGAAGCGAGAAACAAGCGAGCTATTGATATCTATAATAATAGAATATGAAAGTCAAACACAAATAACATCCTATGTGTAGAACTACGCAAAAAAGTAAAGATTTGATACATATTGGCTAGGACGCGAGTGATGTTTGCATCGCGAATCTGACGCAGCGCTCGCCCATGCCCACCGGTCGCCTACGATCTTCGCTTCTTTTCCTTGTGTGAAGACGCGAGAAACAAGCGAGCTCTTGGTATCTATAATAATAGAATATGAAAGTCAAACACAAATAACATCCTATGTGTAGAACTACGCAAAAAAGTAAAGTTTTGATACATATTGGCTAGGACACGAGTGATATGTTTGCATCGCGAATCTGACGCAGCGCTCGCCCATGCCCACCGGTCGCCTACGATCTTCGCTTCTTTTCCTTGTGTGAAGAAGCGAGAAACAAGCGAGCTCTTGATATCTATAATAATAGAATATGAAAGTCAAACACAAATAACATCCTATGTGTAGAACTACGCAAAAAAGTAAAGATTTGATACATATTGGCTAGGACGCGAGTGATGTTTGCATCGCGAATCTGACACAGCGCTCGCCCGTTCCCACCGGTCGCCTACGATCTTCGCTTCTTTTCCTTGTGTGAAGAAGCGAGAAACAAGCGAGCTATTGATATCTATAATAATAGAATATGAAAGTCAAACACAAATAACATCCTATGTGTAGAACTACGCAAAAAAGTAAAGATTTGATACATATTGGCTAGGACGCGAGTGATGTTTGCATCGCGAATCTGACACAGCGCTCGCCCGTTCCCACCGGTCGCCTACGATCTTCGCTTCTTTTCCTTGTGTGAAGAAGCGAGAAACAAGCGAGCTATTGATATCTATAATAATAGAATATGAAAGTCAAACACAAATAACATCCTATGTGTAGAACTACGCAAAAAAGTAAAGATTTGATACATATTGGCTAGGACGCGAGTGATGTTTGCATCGCGAATCTGACGCAGCGCTCGCCCATGTCCACCGGTCGCCTACGATCTTCGCTTCTTTTCCTTGTGTGAAGAAGCGAGAAACAAGCGAGCTCTTGATATCTATAATAATAGAATATGAAAGTCAAACACAAATAACATCCTATGTGTAGAACTACGCAAAAAAGTAAAGATTTGATACATATTGGCTAGGACGCGAGTGATGTTTGCATCGCGAATCTGACGCAGCGCTCGCCCATGCCCACCGGTCGCCTACGATCTTCGCTTCTTTTCCTTGTGTGAAGAAGCGAGAAACAAGCGAGCTCTTGATATCTATAATAATAGAATATGAAAGTCAAACACAAATAACATCCTATGTGTAGAACTACGCAAAAAAGTAAAGATTTGATACATATTGGCTAGGACGCGAGTGATGTTTGCATCGCGAATCTGACGCAGCGCTCGCCCGTGTCCCACCGGTCGCCTACGATCTTCGCTTCTTTTCCTTGTGTGAAGAAGCGAGAAACAAGCGAGCTCTTGATATCTATAATAATAGAATATGAAAGTCAAACACAAATAACATCCTATGTGTAGAACTACGCAAAAAAGTAAAGATTTGATACATATTGGCTAGGACGCGAGTGATGTTTGCATCGCGAATCTGACGCAGCGCTCGCCCGTTCCCACCGGTCGCCTACGATCTTCGCTTCTTTTCCTTGTGTGAAGAAGCGAGAAACAAGCGAGCTCTTGATATCTATAATAATAGAATATGAAAGTCAAACACAAATAACATCCTATGTGTAGAACTACGCAAAAAAGTAAAGATTTGATACATATTGGCTAGGACGCGAGTGATATGTTTGCATCGCGAATCTGACGCAGCGCTCGCCCATGTCCACCGGTCGCCTACGATCTTCGCTTCTTTTCCTTGTGTGAAGAAGCGAGAAACAAGCGAGCTCTTGATATCTATAATAATAGAATATGAAAGTCAAACACAAATAACATCCTATGTGTAGAACTACGCAAAAAAGTAAAGATTTGATACATATTGGCTAGGACGCGAGTGATGTTTGCATCGCGAATCTGACGCAGCGCTCGCCCATGTCCACCGGTCGCCTACGATCTTCGCTTCTTTTCCTTGTGTGAAGAAGCGAGAAACAAGCGAGCTATTGATATCTATAATAATAGAATATGAAAGTCAAACACAAATAACATCCTATGTGTAGAACTACGCAAAAAAGTAAAGATTTGATACATATTGGCTAGGACGCGAGTGATATGTTTGCATCGCGAATCTGACGCAGCGCTCGCCCATGTCCACCGGTCGCCTACGATCTTCGCTTCTTTTCCTTGTGTGAAGAAGCGAGAAACAAGCGAGCTCTTGATATCTATAATAATAGAATATGAAAGTCAAACACAAATAACATCCTATGTGTAGAACTACGCAAAAAAGTAAAGATTTGATACATATTGGCTAGGACGCGAGTGATGTTTGCATCGCGAATCTGACGCAGCGCTCGCCCATGTCCCACCGGTCGCCTACGATCTTCGCTTCTTTTCCTTGTGTGAAGAAGCGAGAAACAAGCGAGCTCTTGATATCTATAATAATAGAATATGAAAGTCAAACACAAATAACATCCTATGTGTAGAACTACGCAAAAAAGTAAAGATTTGATACATATTGGCTAGGACGCGAGTGATATGTTTGCATCGCGAATCTGACGCAGCGCTCGCCCATGTCCACCGGTCGCCTACGATCTTCGCTTCTTTTCCTTGTGTGAAGAAGCGAGAAACAAGCGAGCTATTGATATCTATAATAATAGAATATGAAAGTCAAACACAAATAACATCCTATGTGTAGAACTACGCAAAAAAGTAAAGATTTGATACATATTGGCTAGGACGCGAGTGATGTTTGCATCGCGAATCTGACACAGCGCTCGCCCGTTCCCACCGGTCGCCTACGATCTTCGCTTCTTTTCCTTGTGTGAAGAAGCGAGAAACAAGCGAGCTATTGATATCTATAATAATAGAATATGAAAGTCAAACACAAATAACATCCTATGTGTAGAACTACGCAAAAAAGTAAAGATTTGATACATATTGGCTAGGACGCGAGTGATGTTTGCATCGCGAATCTGACGCAGCGCTCGCCCGTTCCCACCGGTCGCCTACGATCTTCGCTTCTTTTCCTTGTGTGAAGAAGCGAGAAACAAGCGAGCTCTTGATATCTATAATAATAGAATATGAAAGTCAAACACAAATAACATCCTATGTGTAGAACTACGCAAAAAAGTAAAGATTTGATACATATTGGCTAGGACGCGAGTGATGTTTGCATCTCGAATCTGACGCAGCGCTCGCCCATGCCCACCGGTCGCCTACGATCTTCGCTTCTTTTCCTTGTGTGAAGAAGCGAGAAACAAGCGAGCTCTTGATATCTATAATAATAGAAAATGAAATTCAAACACAACATCCTCTATGTAGAGCTACACAAAAAATAGAGATTCTATGGAACTTTATAGATTCTCTAGATACATTCTATAGAAAATAGAGACCTATCTACTAGGATTAGCAAAAGTTAAAATGACTTAAACACAAATGTTAACCAAGACTAGAAGCAAATAGAAATAAATTTCAAGAAAAAAGCTTAGAAAGTTAAATATGGCTTAAAATACATTTACGTGAAATAAAGCCAAAGTCAGAATTGTTAATTAATTAAGAAGTATCAGAATTATTATTTTTTCTTAATTCTTGCATTTATACCAAAAGCATATACAACTGTTCATTAGAATAAAACAGGCAATTTCCTAAATATCCTATGTCTAGTCATTACAAAGAAAGGAATTTATCTCCAACAAGTGATTTCTTTGAATTCATAGGTAGAACTTCAGTAGATTCACTTCAGGTTCCCCAGTGCGTCGGGATGTGTAATTTTTTAGTTTTTATATATTTTTTTATTTCTAAAATTATTTACATTTCGCATATAAATTCAGTTTTGTGAAATGGAAATTATTGGTCGTTTAATTTAAAAACCAATCAATCCTCCTTCCTTTCCCTGGATCCGATATTTACTCGGACGTGGCGGTCGAGTCTTGCGAGGCGCACTTCGCCGGAACGGTGTCCGCCGGTTATCGACAACTGACCTTGACTGGGCGGTCCCGGCCGGTCACCGGCGACCGGGACACCCCAACCGACTGCGGAGGACGGTCGCGCACGTGATCTCGAGAGAAAAAGCGGCGAGCGAGCGCTGTCGGGTAAAAATCGTGGAGAATGCAGACCTCTAGTACGGACATCCCCCTCCAGGCATCTCCCTAGGTATCCTCCGGGGATCTCATCGCCGCGGGATTCACCTCCAGCCGCAACAAGTACCCGGCATATGCGGTAGTATAGTGCGTGCAAGTGTGAGTGTGACTAAGGGGGAGGAAGCTGGAGGCTGCTGGAATTTTCCTCCTGACAATTGAGTTGGACCCTGCTCAGTAACTTGTGTCGAAAATCCCGCCCCGTCAGGAGTCACTCCCACGGACGCTATAATATCACTGAGCCGTTGCAGACAATCCAAAAACTACCGAAGGCCGAACTCACAATATTCCGTAACAGCAGTATTAACCGCTCTGAGCTGAGTCAGAACCTGCTATTAAAAATGGCAATGATGTTGATAGCAAATAAGTGATCTGGAACATAAGTGAAGAGGACAATACTTCAAACATGTTATGATTGTAGATAGTGCGGTATTTACGTTTTCTTTTGTTGCACGTTGCTACCAACCTTATTTTCTGTTGCAAGAACCAATGTGCCACTGCGGAGAGACTTTCCTGGCGCGCAGTAGTACGATTGGAGTCTACAGAATCACAAACTTGTACTTCAAGATGAAATTTGGACTAAATTACATTGCCATTACTTCTTCAGCTATCTGGCGGAAAATAAATGGTTTAAAATGTTTTCATCTGAAACATTTAGTGATGTATAAGCATTACATAAATCAGCTGTGTATGTTTTAATCATTTTGGGGGGATTAAACGACTTTGCCGCGCAGCTAACATATTTCACGTAATTTGTTTGTTTTTTTAGGATAAATAGCGGATGCATGAAAGTACCACGGCATATTTTAATATAGAGAGTTTTTGCAAGTCATGGATTCGAACACGACAATTCTGGGGAGAATTGTACTGCGCGTGCGCCGGCATCAAATGACGGGATTTCGATTGTTGGGTCCCGTCATTCTCCCTGTTTTGTCGTCTACGACAAACTTACACTTTACGTAGTTGTCGCCGCCACTACTAAATACGAATTCAAAACTGACACACAATGAGCATGGAAGTAATGAAAAATACAATATCCATACTACCAATATAATATGGAAGAAACTAATGGTTAATTTTTTCTCAAGTTAATTCAATTATGTCATGAATAAACTAACATAACTGTTTAGTATTGGGAGGTTATGTTGTTTGTATTGGGAGGCTACATTGGTTGTCACGAAAAAAAATTATTTATCCATAGGACGTTATTATTGCCAAACATTTCCCATTCCTAATATAAACAATATAAATATGTTATAGTAAAACAGCGGGGTTATCTAGGAAGTTATAGTTTTCTTTGCAGATAGACAATGCCGCGCAGGAATGCATCGGGCGAATGCGGGAATAGTACCTAACAAACGGGCCACGGACCGTGCGCAATATATTCTTCTTCCTCCTTGTCCAATCGTCACCCCTTACTTACACACACACTTACCATACATGTCGGCAGACCAGTCGGGAGCTTAGGAGCTTGTCCAGGCTGAGGCGAAGCCCCGCTGATGGGAGATACCTGTTATGTGATCAAATTTGGAGACCCCAGCAATTCCTCTGAGAAAACGCATTACGGCAGTTGGTATTCTATTTCTGCCCTTTGTCGTCATCGTCCACGATTCGCTCCCGTATAATCCTGCTGGAATTGCCATGGTTTTATAAAACTTGATCTCTGTGTCTTTTCTGGTTTTGTTCTTTAAAGTATTTTTAAAGTTCTACATAATAGATTGAATGTGTCTATTTTTCTATCAATATCGAGTCCTCCGTAATTAGTTGGCAGTCCAGAAAGTTAAATGAAGAGTGGAATGCATTCAAAATAAGAATCCACGACACAAATGCTGTGATTATTTGATTTAATGTGAAATTGAATATGAATGTTTAACAATATCAGAATTGCACAATACCGGGCGGGTAATGTTCCCATACACAGTTCAGGGTCTGGCCGTTTGTAGTTAGGAACCAATGTAAAGTTATATTCACTTTTAAAATAATTATTTTAATGTCCGGAATATTCGTACGTGTAAAAGTTATTTAAAATAAAAAATTTAAATAAAAAAGTTAGAAAGACATTAAGAACAAACAAACCCTTGTGATTACTTCGCACAAAAATAAGAACCATAGAAAAGTTACATCTGAAAAGTGCATGTGCGCTGTACGGTAAATCGAAAACCCCAAAAGTGTAGTTTCATGTCCTTCACTATTTAAGACTAAAGAAATGATGGAGATTTGCAAATTCTGGAACAACGTAGTCGCTATTCACTATTAAAACAGACTTACACGTGCTTCTGAAAAGGTTATTTATATTTACCAAGATCTGAATCTAGTGTTGAATGTTGAAGTACACTATACCAGGATTTTCTTAATTTAAAAACTTAATGCATTACAAATAATTCTAAATCATTTATTTCTTGTAAAGAAACTCGTATACCAAACGATTGCTGTACACTGCGTTTGTACACTCTCACTAATGTTTTCATTTCAAAACATGCTTGGTACTCGAAATCTTTGCATCGCTATTACATGCACATGCTTGCACGCACCAGGTCAAGAAATTAAACTTCTTCGAAAAGTGTCTAGTCACAACCAAACTACGAAATGAACAAATGACGGTAGAAAAGCATTCATTCTATTAATTTTAAGATTTTATTAAAATTTATTGTTTGTACCAAGAAGCTGGTTAATAATAGCAAATGATAACATATCTGAGGTCCTACTATCTTTCATTCAAAGCAGAAGTCACGGAATTTCGTTGAGAAGGAAGCTCAAATTCCGTTCTAAATGATGACTAGGGAACGGATTCTCACCTAAATACATATAAGTAAGTCGAAAATGAACATTTCTCATACGAGTTCGAAATATTTGTTACTTGAAAACTAACTTTGTTACTGAAATACTTGCGAAGACACGGAATGCGCTTGAATTAACGTCGGACCTTCGCGATTAATTATTAAACTTACCTCCCTCCGCTCCATCTGCTTCTTGGAAACAGCGTAGTCGGGATCAACGATGAGCGGATGTAGTATGTGAAGCAGAAGGAACTTCAACCATGTGCTTACTCATTTTTCATAGACCCCATGCGTAACTCGAAAAAAAATCAGATCATTGTCTTATCCTTTTCCTGGAGTTGGGGGATGGGGGCGTATGCTCCCTTTACTCCCCTCCTCCCTCTCCCCTCTATCATAGGCTACATGGAGCTATTCTCTTGAGCGCCGACTCCTCGTAAACATTGTATATAATACATAAGTATTGTATATTACGGATGAAACTAGCTGAATAATTGCTTCTGTACATGTAGAACTTTCTTTCAGCCCCTTTGAATCCATGTTAAGATCTGCTCGGCAACGTACTCCGCTCGGAATACTCTTGAAGAATGGAATTGTAAACATTATAACGAATTTCTGTTTCACATATTTTCTATTTTTTCTTACATATTTTAGAAAAAATTAGTAGACACACACACACACATTCTAAACATTCTAACACATTCTAAATTCATATATATATATATATATATATATATATATATATATATATATATATATATATATACTAATTTGCTTTTTTTATTACAATAAATTCCGTTCCCTATTGATGACTATTAGTGTTTGAAATATAAAGATGGAGGAGCTCTAACTCTGCATTTACCCTTGGGTATAATTTAATAACTACTGACTGCAGACACTTAATACTGGTGTAGACCCTCGTAATCGTAAGTACGTCATTACATAAAGCATCCAGTACCCAGTAACAACCCTGATTATAACGTGTGTGTGATAGTAATGTGAGAGTGGAAGAGATTTAGATTTCTCGTAGTTGGCTATCAGTCTGGTTGGGGCCAGAGAGAACTCATCGTTTCCAGATGACCCCGGCGAACACGATCTATTTCGCAAGAGGCAAAAGCTGCCATTGTGCTTCTATGAAGATAGTCAACACCATGCCCTCTCACAGATTTCTGTTCGTGTACTTGAGATATCCAGTTCCAGAAAATATTTCAATTTCAGTTCACCAACCCCATAGATTTTTTAAAATTTTTTTTTTGTCCCTGAGCGCGAATATTTGAAACTCATTGGGACCCAAGCCTGAGACATTCTGTTATTCCAGACAGATGCTCGAGCGAGTGAGTGGTGGAGTCAAACATTGCATTCGTGATAATTTAACGATCTTACAGCAATCAGCTTTCGTATAAATAATGTAATTGGCGTGAAGGGTAGTTCTTTTCGTTCTTCACCAATCCCATTTGTATCGATTTGATTGATTGATTTTTTCGTGTTTCCGGGCACGTCAACTGCTTTGGTCATTAGTCCCGTTAGTGTAGTGCATGTTTTTTATCGGGAGATGGTGGTGATCTTCCCCCGATGGATGGCGAGATCCGGCGCCGACCTACCGTCGGCTAGTGGGGTTTCCCCCTAACCAGGACTCTCCCACCAGCGGGGCACCGCCCCAGCAGGGACAAGCTCTAAGCTCCCGACCGGTCTCCTGGATATGTGGTAGTGGTGCATGTTAGTGTAAGTGTGTGTGTGTAAGGGAGAGAATAGGACAAGGAAGAGGAAGGAAAGATCGCGTGCGGTCCGTGGCCCGTTTGTTAGGGTACTGCTCCGGCATTTGCCTGGTGTTGATCGGAGAAACCACAGAAAATTACCGATCAGAGCAGCCAGCCACTAGAATTCTCCTGCAGACAGCGACTGAATTCGACCTACGTGAGAAGCTAGTGTCGAAAATCCTGCCGAGGACTCTAACCTAGGACCTCTCGGTGAGGCGCTACAGTGACATCAGTTGATGCACTGAGCTACTGCTATTCCCATTTGTATCGTCATATTTTTACTTTTCCTACTCATACTACAATATATAGAAGGGAAAAGTGTGGGAGTCATCTCAACAATGAGATCTTGAATATTGATCGCAAAGTCTGTTGATTGATTAGTGATTTCGGACGCGTCAGCGCTATGGTCATTTGTTTCGTATATGTAATGCATGTTTTTTATCGCGGGACGTAGCGGTTATGCTTTCCAGCTGGATCGCGAGATCTGGCACCGACCTACATGTCGGGTAGCGGGTTTTCCTCAACCGGGTATCTACGACCAGCGGGGAAGCTCTAAGCTCCCCTCGTCACGCGGTGGTATGTGGTGGTGTAGTGCATATAAATAAAAGTGTGTAAGTGCAAGGGGGGAAAGTAGGACAAGGAAGAGGAAGGACAGATCGCGTGCGGTCCGTGGCCCGTTTGTTAGGGTACTGCTCCGGCATTCGCCTGGTGTTGATCGGAGAAACCACGGAAAACTACCGATCAGAGCAGCCAGCTGCTAGAATTCTCCTCCAGACAGTAGCTGAATTCGACATAGCTGAAAAAAAGCTAGAGTCCAAAATCCTGCCGCCGTCAGGACTCGAACCTAGGACCTCTAACCTAGACCTAGGTTAGAGGCGCTGCAGAGACATCAGTTGATGCACTGAGCCACCTAAACCGCTCCCGCCTCATGGCTCTTGTTTTCTAAGTTTACTGTCAGAGTACCACGTGATCAGTGAATTCGCGAATAGCTACGACGTAACTTGATCTTGAATCTCTCATTAAAAACCAGGACCCCGACAATAAGAGTTTTTCTGTCGAAATTTCCCCGTTTTGCGGCACACAATTTCAATACTTTCTCTTCTTACGAACTAGGGACAGAAAAGCAAAGTGTCTTGGCTCTTAACTAAATTTCCGATGAGTGACCTACTCTTTTTCAAATCAGCCCCCCCCCCTCGCCCCCTGCCAATTTTTGTGCCTGAGACCCTCATATGTAACAGTTTATTCGCAACTTTGTCGAGCATTAACTTACTCCGTCATTGATAAGAGTATTTCAATCTCAGACAGACATCCGCCATCATCAGTCTCTTGTTTACAACCGTACATAAATACTTGTCCCTGAACTGCCTGTACATCACTACCACATGTTCCTACGTTGTATCACGCGAAAACAAGAAAGTCCGCATGATAGCTGCAGGGAGGGAGAGGGCATGTATGAAGCCAAAGGTCGCTTTCCTCAGCGATAGCGCCGAAATGCATTTTCCTTTCACAAGAACAATCCGCAGTTCGTGCAAAGTCGCAAAATTAAACACGCGGGCGCAGTCTAAACAAGAAGAGGACTATGCTGTTAGAACCCATTTTCCTTTTAACTCTTATGGTATATTTTACAAGTAAATGAATAAATTATACTACAATTTCTTCTCAGTTCTGTTGCGCCTTTTTCGCAACGACTGTTAGCCATCTTTTGGGCACTAAGCGTACATACTACGTACATGGAATAACCCCTTTGGTTATTTTGTCTCGTCCCATAGTGTCGCAGTCAGTCATTGCCTTTTACCCCTTCGACCATGGGCTCGGTGCCGTTGGTAACCGGGGTTCCCGAACGGTCACCAACCCAGGAATCTGTGATTTATCGACTTGCTTAACTTCTGTGACTTCACAGAGCGTAGTGAAGCAGCTCAGCTAAACGACGCCCGTTTTAATGATGCAATTAATAAATATAATTCACTTTCGGTTAATCCATTTACACAGTTGAGAAGTGACTTGGAGAGACTGTTCCCTAGATGTCATGTAACAACTTCTCGAATTTTCAGGTTAAGAAAGTGGAAAATCAAGGATTAAACATATTTAAGGAAATAAAATGTATTATTACATAAGACTAAGGGACTATTTTCAAAATTTTCACAGCAGGTGTCACTGCAGTACCTCTGACGGGGATGTCCTAGGGTTTGAGGCCCGATGAAGGCAGATTTTCGACACTAGTTAGATAGCTAGAAGGAGATTCCTTGTAATAATGTGAAATGCTTGGGGGTGTAAAGTATCTGCAAAAACATGTTCTTGAGATCGCTCTTAAAAACTTGGAGGTAAATGCATTTAGAACGAATTTCTTCTAGATTCTTGAAATATAGTTCTTAATTTCACTGATGTGGACATTAAATGGGAACATCTTTCTTGTAATATATTTCCAGAATAATAATCGCAAACGAAGTAAGGGTTTCTAGTATAACTGAGAACTGCCTAGCTGTCCGACATTCGGACTACCTATGATGATGTCACAAATCAGTGTGGAGGCTTTCTATATCCAGGGGGTGTTGGCTGACGTCCCGCCGCTCCTGCGGTGGGTCTTCCAATGGCATGCGGGCGGCCATTGCAAAATAAATATTAATAAATTATAAATTCCAGATTCGCAGAACAAATGTTTATTATCATTATTATTAATAATATAAAAGTAATATTAATAATGTTACTATAAAAATAAAAAGTCTCGAAAGAAAGAATCAGAAGACAGTGCAAGATTGTTGAGGGGTTATGATGTATATTCAGACCGTTATCTCGCATTAAGATGGCGAAAATGAAAGAAATACTCCCAGAGACACTGCTTGAAGTGAGACCTATGGATATCTTTTTGAACTACGACTCATAACATCGAGTTGCGATCTGGAACGGCTTACGGATGCGAAAGATTGACTGACTCTTGATAACAAAACAGAGTTATTTTTTCGCATCTGTTTTAAAGTTTTCAAAATCTCAATAACTTCATAGGATTACCAAACTTATGAAATATTTATTATACACTTCGAATAACTAGGTACACTGGCGGTACACACGGTGTATCAGAATTCGCCAATGCATCCGAACTAGTTCCTTTAAGGAAAATCGTGAAATTTTTCACTTTCAATTTGCAGATTGGTAACCTACTAACGCCAAGAGCGCAACTAACAATGTTATTGCAAAATGGCGAAAATTTAGCCGTTTCGAATGCCAAACGTAATCATCCTTTTGTAGGCATACCAGATTATTTAAACAGATACTTACGAGTCCAAGAAACCAATTAGGTGTAAGTCACGTCATAAGACGTATTAAACACATAAATTGTCATTGCGTGTACTTCATTCCTTGCACTTTAACCTTACGAGTGTTATGACCTCGTTTTTATCTCGGAATAAAAATCTATCTTCTATCTCTATAGTTGAAAGGCAAAGTGCTTAAAAATAAAACTATTTATGAATTGAAACGTTTGTAAATTCAAAGTTGCAATTTATAATGTTTCACCTTAGTATGCAAGAAGTGTTTTAAAATGACAATGAGGATATTTTAGCACCAAATGTAATTTTCATATAGTGAATAAAATTACGTTTTGGAGAGTTGTTTGTTTCATATTTGTTATAGATATGTTCAGATTCTGTTTTGTTAATCTCTGTTCTAAACTCTACCATCTAGATCACTCTTACTTGAATTATAGACAACCAACAGAGGTGTCTAATGACTCATTGCAAAACTTGGGGAGTGGAACAATCTTTATACATGTCATCAACTAAACTCTGTCCCGAAGGAAGGAAAATAAAAACACTTCTTTTAATTGTTTGTTAATTGTTTCATTCATTCGCAGCGTTTTTTGTATTTTGACGGGTTTATTTATACCGTAAGATTTAGAAGAACCCTTATCACCGTCTTACGTACTAATAGACCCAGACCCGTAAATGTCTGGGCGCAAATCAATTCATTCATTCATTCAACTGTGCAGATGTTTCCACAATACTGTTTCCACAAGATGTTTCAACAATACTGTATGTGACGTTTGAACCTTTCCTCTCGTCTAGAAAAGGAGTAATACAGAATCCATTAACCAGTGTTTTCTCGAATAGAGCTACGCTCGTGGCACATAGCGAAGTCGCTAGCCTTTCACCACTGAGGTCCGGGTTCGATTCCCGTCGAATCTCATGTGAAATTTGTTCCAACAAAACGAGTTTGGCTGCTTCACAAGGGCTAGTCCAACCCTTGTGAAGTGTCCTAAAACCCTGCCCCTATCCTTACTCCTTCCCAATTCTGGCCGCTGGGTAGTGACGCAGGAGCGCGTAGTAGGAGGCGCGTACGCGGAGATGCTACCTGGCGGCCCTCTTGACAACTGACTGCGACGTGACGCGACCTGACAGTGATAATGGAGAATTACTCCAAAAAGCGCGCAAAGTAACGGAGGATTACTCCACAGCGCAAAGCGCTCAACGACCCGTAAGGGTCTTCGAGACGCGTTGCGTCAAAATGGACGCAACAAATTAATTAATTTTCCTATTCGTCGCAAGCACATATTGTTGCTCGCACATGTCATCGGCCTCTCGCTCCGACTTAAACAAAGGCATATGACAGCTAAGCATGGTTTTAGATGAAGATTCGACGCACGTCTTGAACACACCCTCACCAGAAGCGGACAATGCTTTAGCGATCTCAGCTAAATCAACATCTAGCAGTCAGGAATACGGACTCTTGCTTATTTATGTCCGCTGATGCTATGAAATTCGCTATATACATTTGAGCAGTGAAAATAAATTAACGTTTGACGGCCCCATATTTGGGGCAATGAGAATGTATAAATCATCGATTATCAAATCCAAACACATCCAAATAAAACAGTATCCTATTTTGAGGCTGAAAAACATGTGCCTTGTTTGTCAGTAAATACAAACTTAGATGGAGTGTCCTATTTTGCAATATGATGAGGTCAACACCTAACTGTAAATCAATTTCGCCAAAAAAATATGAAAAATTGATAATAAACTACCCAATGGAGATGATTCAACTTGTGCACAGAAACATTAAAAGCTGCCCATCTATTAAGCTACATTAAAAATGCGAATCCAGCAATTTTCTTTTCTTTCATTTCCATGGCGCTATAACACATTTCTGGATTTTGTCAAACAGCTGCGTTGTAGCAATACAGCTGGCGTATTTCGAGCTTCACAGATTAAACATTTTATGCGAGATACGAAAGCTACACCTGATTACATGTCACAAAGTAATACATTCTTTGATCATAAAATATTAAGAGTTTCATTAGATTGAGAAACAATGAATTTCACTATGCAAATAGTATCAGATGTCTGCAATTATATCACTAACTTCCAATGAGCGCAGAAATTGCAAGAAAACTATGAACCTTCCGGCGAAGTGAGAGGTGACTATAGTATCATTAGATACGCAGGAACTTGAGAAAAATCGGAAAACAACGAAACGTTTTCCATTTTCACAGTAAAATACAAATATTTGACTGTTCATCCCCCCTATTCTCATTCAGCCCGGTCAAATGGTAGAAAACAAGTGAACGGTTTCGTGTAGTTTTGATATTTAACTTCTATGATTTTGGGATCGCTGAATATGAATATTAGATTTTCCAAAAATAATTTTGCCTGGGAAAACTTTTTTAAGCAAAAAAGTGCAATCCAGAATTTTCAATCCCATATTTTTTTCAAAATAAATAAGAAACCATCCATT
>BLKR01009712.1:0-93211 GCA_011170035.1 Teleogryllus occipitalis
CCCTCCCTCTCGCCCTCCCTCTCGCCCTCCCTCTCGCCCTCCCTCTCGCCCTCCCTCTCGCCCTCCCTCTCGCCCTCCCTCTCACCCTCTCGCTCTCCCTCTCGCTCTTCCTCTCGCCCTCGCTGTTGTCCTCCCTTCCGCCCTCCCTCTCGCCCGCCTTGCGACGAGGCAGAGGACGCAGCCGGCGCGTCTGGGCGGCGTGGGACCGTTCCCTGCGATGGCGCTCCGATTAGGCCGCCGCCGGCGCCGATCTGCACGATATCTCCGCGCCGCGCCGTTTCACGATCCGCCCCGGCGCGGCGCGGCGCGGCGCGGCGCCAGGGAGATCTCGAGCGCGTTGCGATCGCGGCGCGGCGCGGCGCGGCGGTTGGGAAAAGGCGGCGCCCGATGCCCGGGCGGAGACGTGCCCGCGCGCCCGGAACAGCGTTTCTGCAGCTGCGGTTTCGCTACGGCCGGCGATTGGCCAAAGACAATGCCACCTCCAGATGAGTGTGCAAATACCGCGATGGATTGTGTAATGGGCCTTTTTGTGCCCGATGGGATTGCTATGCAGAAGCTAATGGAAAAATGATTCTGTACGAGATTTCAAATTCGAAGCAGTCAAACCCACGGATGTAGATCAGTCGTTATTAGTTGAAATTACGATTAATGTCTTTTGTTAAGTGTCTTTCCATTTTAAATAAATGTACACTATTTACAGTAGATAAATCTCTGTTACTACTTTCCTACATTATATCCTATATCTTACATAATTCATTTTTTTGGAAATATCGATCTTATTATATTCTCCCTTAATTGCTCTATTATTTTTATAACATAAGCTAATTTTATGTGTAAATAATATTTATTTTCACACAACCAAAACAAACCAAATTTTAAAATAAAACAGCAAGTCAAATGGTATGTTCGCTTAAACAGAATGGTTGAAGAATAAGTTATTCAACATTTTCTATTAATAACCACTATTTTAAGGTACGTGAAGTGTGCAATAATGTTAAGTAAATGCTCGTAATAGATTAAAAGATTCTTCTTTCAGGTACTTGGAATGTGCAGTGAATCTAAACCTGAAACTCGCAATAAAAATATTCTTGGTTCGAACCCCTTTGAATGGCTTTGTCTTGTGAAATCTGTTCTCAAATAGATCCGATGTCCTAATGGATGGCGGAGTGGGTATGAGGAGTGCCCACAGAGTATGTGGTCCGACGGGCGAGAGGGTGAGAGAAGGCGCGTAGATGGGCGAGCTCGCGAGAGGTCGTGCGGGAGAGCGAGGTGTCTGGCTGGGGCGCGGCGTTGAGGCAAAGCGACCGGAGTGCGTCCAATGAAGCGAGGTGGGCGCGTGCGGTACCCTTGGGGTCTTCCTCCCTCCGAGCGGCGCGACGGGGCGCGTTGGGGCGTGGCGCCGCCCACCCACCGCCTCCGTCCCCGCCCCGCCTCCGCCTCCGCCGACCCGCCCGCTCTGCCGCCACCACGCCTCGCCCCGCCCCTCCCCTCCCCCTCTTCCCTCCCCTCCCCGCCCCGCCCCCTCCCGTCCCGCCCCCGCCTCCGCCGCCCCTCCCCGCCCACTCGCCGCCTCCGCCCCCCCGCCACGCCTCAGCCGCCCCGCCCCGCCCACTCTACCGCCCCCACGCCTCGCCCAACCCCTTCCCTCGCCGCCCCTCCCCGCCGCGCCTCCTCCGTCCCGCCTCCGCTGCCGCCTCCGCCGTCCCGCCCCGCCCTCACTGCCGCCGCTCCGCCTCGCCCCGCCCCTGTCCTCCCCGCCCACTCCGCCGCCGCCGCCGCCGCCGCCGCCCGGCCCGCACCCTGCGCCGCCGCCACCCCGCCTCGCCCCGCCAACCCCACCCGCTGCATTCGCCTCCTCCGACGCCACGCCCGCTGCCCCGCCACCACCTCGCCCTGCCCCGCCCCGCCCACCCCATGCGCTACCTCCGCCGTCCTTGCCGACTCTGGTCTCCGCCTGCTTCCCTCCGCCTCCGTCCAGCCCCGCTCGCCATCCATGCCGGCTCTCGGCTTCAGTCGCCTATTCACCGACTTCCTCTCCGTCCCGCCCACCCCCTGCACCACTGCTGCCTCGCTCCGACCGCCCTGCCCGCCCCGCCCGCAGCATGCACCGCCTCCGCCGCCCTTGCTGGCTCTTAGCTCCGGCGCCGAAGGCCGAGCTGCGCGGCGCGGCGCGGCGCGGCGCTGGGGGAGCGGTGCTCAAACTGACAGCCGCTGCCGCAAACGGAAGAATCGACGGGTTCGACAAAATTCAAATTCATTATTACTTTGGAAGTAAACTAGGCGAAACGACCTAGTATGTAGTGCATTAAATACATGCAGGTGCAAGATTTCACTTCAAGTTTCGTTCACATGACTTTCCAGGTTCGTGCTCCAACAGAAGCATGGTAGAACGTCGTCACTGGCTGGATGAATATAACGGAGATGGTTGTCGAACGGTGGTCTTCGTGGTAGAATGTCGTCACTGGGTGAGGAAGATAACAGAGACCCCAATGCTCTGTTATCATCTTTCTATGGTTTCTTCCGATTAGGATGTTAGTAATTATGAAAATAGCATGATCCGGACTGCAGGTAAACCTTCCTTTACCAACCTGTCCACATGCTCATTCTGAAGATCCTGCAACCATAACGACTGCGACTGCGCGGTTTTCGGGTAAAGGCGTGAATTATACCAAAGTCCCCGAAAAAGGATGAAGAAAAGGCAAAGTTGAAAATGACAAAATAAGTAGGAGGAAGAAGCCTAGCTGGGTCGCAATTATGTTATCTCGTTGAGTTGTATGTTCAGGTCCCACTTTTGAAACATATGCCCTAATACCATTACTAAGAACATTTTTATAATTTATTTATTGCAATTATTGGTCATTATTTGTCTTATTATGTTCTCAATTTGACTGTAATATTTGAAATTTTTCTTATATTCATAAATTTTAAATTGTTTGTCAGAAAGCGATATTTCATTCTTTTTTTTCCCTAGGGCTTTTATCCAGCCGACAGCCGGTTGCCCTTTACGTCCCGAAGGGACGCATACTCGACCATACACTAGACAAACACTTGGGAGCTCCTCTGATCTGGGGTCAGCAGAACGCGAGGCTCTCCGCGACAACACACACACAAAGTCGAGGGACAAACAGCCATGCCCAAGGGGGGTCTCGAACCCGCGACCCTTCGGACCGAAGCGCTGAGTCGGTACTCGCTCTTAGCCACCTCGGCCATCCAGGTCGGCGATATTTCATTCTTGACATCTTAAAATACATGCAAAGTCTGTCACTGAGCACACACTCAATTTCAAGTTCTCTTCTACACTTTGGTGTATTTCTAACGAGTTTAATTGTATTCGTAAATAGTAGTAAATATTTTTTTAATATGCTCTCGCAATATTGCGTAATCAATTTCTGAAGTTGTTTTGGTTGATTAGTGCTTGCCGTGCTGCCACACCTCTTCCCGTTAGACGTCGGAGGTGGCGAGAAGATTGCTGCGTCATCGGCTAAAAAGGACAAATTAATTTCATTTGTGAGTAATGGATGTTCTTTGTTGTTCTTCAGAGGAACTGCGCAGTTAACCAAGTAAATGAGCGTCTCCCATCATGCCTTCCAATTTTTGATTGGCTCATCAGAAGTATCTTTCGATTTAAATAATTTAAAGTGGCAGAGTTCATTGGCAATGTGATTTGTTACTAACCACTTCCAATATTATTTAATGACAAAATATATAATGACAAAATATGAGTATTGGAAGACAAGAGAAGGTACAATCATCATGTTGCAGAACGTAAGAGACGCAAAAGAATCTAGTGCTACACACATTTTGATTAGAAAAGTGACAATTTATTTTTCATGTTAACTGTATTCTATTGCTGAATTGTATAGTAAGTAAATGAAAATAAGTGTGAATGAATGGTCAGTGAAAACGTTGATTTCAAAATTATATACCCGATTGAACCGAATTCTCACGATTTCTTCTTTTTTTATATAGAGCTGACGAAGTTGCAGGTCGTTTCTTGGTCGGCATCTCTATCATGCTTTGTGATCATTACCTGACTTCTCTTTGTAATGTTATATAATCAACTTTTTTGATCTCTCCACCTGTTCCTGGCGTGCAGTCCAGCTAACACCTCTGTGGTGGTATAGGTGATCTGATCTCCTGGTCATTAGCCTGAGTGGTAGATAGCGTTACACCCCCTTCCATACGAACGAAGGATTGCCGTTGCAGACAATAACAGCGAAATCCACGTTGATTGATTGATTGATTTTTTCGTGTTTCCGGGCGCGTCAACTGCTTTGGTCATTAGTCCCGTACGGGTAGTGCATGTTTTTTCTCGGGAGATGGCGGTGATCTTCCCCTGATGGATGGCGAGATTCGGCGCCGACCTACCGTCGGTTAGTGGGGTTTCCCCCTAACCAGGACTCTCCCACCAGCGAGGCACCACCCCAATCAGGACAAGCTCTAAGCTCCCGACCGGTCTCCCAGAATGTGGTATTGTCGTGCATGTTAGTGTAAGTGTGTGTGTAAGGGGAGAGGATAGGACAAGGAAGATGAAGGACAGATCGCGCGCGGTCCGTGGCCCGTTTGGTAGGGTACTGTTCCAGCATTCGCCTGGTGTTGGTCGGAGAAAGCACGGGAAACTACCGATCAGAGCAGCAGGCCGCTAGAATTCTCCTCCAGACCGCGACTGAATTCGACCTAGCTGAAAAGCCAGTGTCGAAAATCCTGCCGCTGTCAGGACTCGAACCTTGGACCTCCCGGTCAGAGGCGTTGCAGTGACATCAGTTGCGAAATGCACGTGCTACTCAGAATACGTGATATTCTATTTCTGTGAGCGAATTTTATATTTTTGACTTATGGAAAATTTATATCCAAAAAATTGATTTGGCAGCATATCATTCAATCATACGCAAAAAACCCACGTTTCATCTTGCTTCAGTTGCTCAAACTTCACGACACAATCTCTGGGACGCAGGAAACAATGTTACAGATTCTCCTTGGATCACGACAAAAGCCACTCTTTGCAGCAACGAATCCGACTGGGGGTGCCGTGGATGAGGCAACGTGGCCGATAGCATCGCTCGCCCGATCGCAGTGCTCATCGGCGGTCGCCCTCGAGGGCGGGCGGGCGGGCGGGCGGGCGGGCGGGCGGGCGGGCGGGCGGGCGGGGCGGCGGTCGCGTGCGGCTGGGGAACGAACGAGATCAGGCCGCTGCGATCGTGGGAAGTTGATTGACGCGACCTTTGCGTGGGGGAGGAGATGGCGCCACGGACAATAATGACAAGGTCGAACGCGAGAACGAAGAGTTATTGTTAGCTGCAGTGTTGCTGGCGAATTGGGTACAAATCAGTTATGCGATTAGATGCACAGAGTGTTCGGGGAGGAAACGTCGAAAATTCGAAAATAAGCTCTTAAGACAATTCTAAATATATTTGGTCTAAAAAACTACATAGATATTCTGAATGGTTGAGACGCAATAAGCACTAGGATGTTGGTTTGAAAAAAATATTTCCAGGCAAAAATTTGCATTGCAGAAGCACAGAAACACTCCAAAAACATGTAAATTGTCTAATATTTACACAAGAAATGACTGTATTTGTTCAGAAAATAAAAAAACAACACAAATTTAAAAAAGCACACAATTCGACTGCTTTTTTATTTCTCGGGTAATTTTTCTTTCTCAACAAATATATTAATTTCTTTCTTAAATAATAAACAATTTACATGTTTCTGGAGTGTTTCTGTGATTCTGCAATGCAAATTTTTGCCTAGAAAGCATTTTTCAAACCTACTTTCGAATGCTTATTGCGGCTGAGCCATTCAGAATGTCCAACTAGTTTTTGAGACAAAATATGCTTAAAATTGTCTTAAGAGCCTATTTTACAATTTTCAATGTTTCCAGCCCGGACATCCTGTAATTGTGTGAATATTCAATAACTTTTTTTCGAATTTTACGCAGGCTCCTCAACGTATACGTAGCGAGAACCCAATTTTTTTGGCATATTGCTAGAATAAAATGTGCGTGTGTGCATTTCTGATTCTAATCTTCGAACTTTCTGCAAATTTTAATCATTGTGTAGCAAAGCAATGTTGTATTGATCCAACTCAATGTAACTTGAGGGGAAGCATTTGATTTTTTACGTTTGTATGAGTAAAACTGTAAACAATTGTGGCTAAAGCTGAGAAATTTGGAAGCTTCTGTGATAATTGTAGTATTATATTATTAGCAAAATAAAAACTGAATTAAAAGAAAAAAATAATATAAGGCGAAAAGCGAGGGATAGAGATGAAAATGAACATTTTAGGGAAGAGGTGTAAAAGGGATAAAAAATAATATGTACAAATAGAAAAAAATGAATGTGGGAATGATGACTGAGAATAAAATAATAAAACCCATAAAAGTAATACGTTACATAATACAAATAATAAGTTATGATAATGACGTAATACTCCAAATCAAAAATAACAAAAACGTTAAACTGTCTTGAAAAAACAAACTCATTTTTCATCTTCTTCATAAGAAGATGATGCTTCGATTAAGCCCGGAACGGCGAGGACAGCTTTACACAAGGATCACTGATGATATCCTGAGCATTGTTTTATTACGAGAACCGTGAACAAAAACAAAGGACTATTTGTGTATACAGGACTGATTCGTAAAATTCTAATGCTCGATAGGTACTTCTTAGAACTATAGTCGGAAAGGAATATAATGTTTCATGATCTCTGAGGAAGTAATGGTGGTGATACGAAGGCGGTAGTGACGGCGCACTTTTTGAAGAGTAAGACAATAAAAGTAATCGACAGTAAAACTACGAGGAAACAAATCAAAAAACCAACCAGGAAACCGCAATTCGTAGTCCATTACAATTTTACTTCGAGTCACTGTCACAAGCTAGGCTCTTGCACTTAACATTAGCATTAGCATAAGTAGTGGAAAGTGTAAAAGTGAAGTTTCGTAGAGCGGAAGACCCTAGATTCTAGTGCGTAGCTGAGTCGATCGACGCCAGTGCTCAAATGAGGATTCTAGAGCCCGGCTGCTGGAGTTCACATTAGTACTGTTGACGTGGAGTTCACAGTGGAGCGACGAGATCTATTATTCAAATGGATTATTTATCTTCGACGTTCTCTGGAAACAACACACGCAGCAATCGACCTTCAACTTTCCGCCCGCAACCAATCCGCGAGCACAATGAGCTCCGCCCGGCGCTGAGATAAGGCCTGCCCTTCCGAGAAGTGGGGACGTCATACACAGGAGGCCGTGACCGTCGCGGCCTCCGGCGCCCCAGGTGCTCACGGCCGCACATCGCCCCCTCCCCGCCCCCCGCGGACTCGCTTGGCGCCAACCTCTGGGGTCTCATTGGTTTTCCCATTTTCTCTAGTCTTTGTAAAATGTATTGAACGAATAAGTGATAATTAATTTTTTTATCACCAAGAGGCTTTAAAAAGGGGCGAGTCAGAGCTACTTTTCGAAAATTATTATTACATTTTAAGAGTACTTAATAATTGGTATTTAGAGCTCGATTTACATTGTAAGAGTTTTGAGTTTTGTATGAATTAATATCTGGAATAAATGGTTGTAGAGCTATCATGGCCATCGCCATTCTAGCCATCATGGAATATCACAGGAACTACTGGCGTGATACAAATTCTATTGGCAGTAGGAACAATCAAGACAATTTGGGAAACTCGACCCTGAAGCTATAGCTATAGAAACAGCAGAGTTGGTTAACTTAAAAATTTTGCAAAGGCAGCGTCATTAAACATCACGGTCATGCGAACTCACGAATCACTGCTGATCGGCAACTTGAACCTAATGTATTCGTATTATATTTTTCATCTAGTCTGGCAAAATAGTGTCTTTAAACAAACAATCATCACCATCACTAACAATGTGAAGTCGTGACAGTTCAGGTGTCCCTCTTCTCAGTAAATACCACGAGGTCAAAGGGCATAAACCGTGTGTTCTTACACGGTAGTTCGCGAACCACAGGGATACAATCGCGAAAGCGATTCAGGTGAGACGTGAGCCGTCACTGTGATACCCTGTACGAAATTGGGTAACATAATTCATATGAACTAGTGATAATGAATTAATGAAACTCAGAATTTGGACTTTTCAACTTTAACTTATCATGTATGAGAAGGCTGATATTGTGTGTTCGTATTTATATAAAAAAAGTTCCACTAACTCCAGCTGTTTGATTAAATTACAATTCTTACTGTTGATCAACAATACAAAACATTCTATATAGCCCTTAGAAATTCCCATGCTGTAAGTTCTGAGAAATGACCTCTCTTTCTTGTTCTTGAGTTTCAAAAGGAAATCCTAGAGTTACTGACATTTCAGAATAGTCGTTCGAAAAAATCGCAGGAAACTTTGTGATAATCAGTGGCATTAATACTAAAAACGTCAAGTATAAACTGTAAATGATTATAATGAAGAAACATGCGGTCTGAACTACACTCGCATTTCTGCCATTTCACGATGATCAATCGCCAAAATCTCAATAAATATTAAGTGATACTCGGCGATGTAAATCAAAAAGCTCTAAACTGTGAATGATGATGATGATGATAATAATAATATTAATACTAATAACTGTGGCGCTGACGGTTGCAGCAGCCGTCGTCTGCTTCGCGGCTGCAGGTTTGAGTCCTGCTTACGCATGGCTGTCTTTGTGATTCTCATCATCAGATCACCTCAGTATTAATGATTCAAGTCTTAACAACCATGTTTTAGTAAGGGATACAGCTGAAAAAGGGAGAACCCCATAGTTACACACGTTAGTCTCTCTCCAGGATAGAACATGATTGGGCCTCGGAATATAACGTGTGGCGTGGTCAAGTAATGGCATGTAACGCTAATAATAATAATAATAATAATAATAATAATAATAATAATAATAATAATAATAATAATAATAATAATAAACAACAAATCTGAACATCACTCGTAATACAGGCATTTCAGGATGATCACTCCCCAAAATCTTAAGAGATGATCAGTGATGTAAATACTGTAAAACTTCTTGTCTAAACTGCGAGTTGTTAGAACAATGAAGAAGCAACCGGCCTGAATTACACCGGTGCCTCTAGCGGCCTCGCCCCGCGTCCGCGGTGCCGCTGCCCAACCGCGAGCGGCAACGCGGCGGCGCCGCGCGGATGGCCCTCCATAATGCAGCAGCGTGCGCGGCGCCCCGGGCGGAGGCGCCATGAATTAGCGATGGCCCGCAACGCAAATGTAGAGCGCGCACCTCGCTCGAGAGCCGCCGCCGCTGGATGTTTTACCAGGGACGACTCCGCGCTGTGATGGTGATGAGACGGCTATCCTCCCAATTCCTGATACAGGGGTGTCGATCGTCAGCGATTCGTGTGGAATTGGTGATGGTCAACGCGGGTTTGCGGCCGTTTTTCTCGGGGTTTTCGCGTTCGCACGGATCTTGATCGATCCGTGTGGAATTGGTGGTGGTCAAAGTGGATTTGCGGCCGTTTTTCTCGGGGTTTTCACGTTCGCACGGATCTTGATCGATCCGTGTGGAATTGGTGGTGGTCAAAGCGGGTTTGCGGCCGTTTTTCTCGGGGTTTTCGCGTTCGCACGGATCTTGATCGATCCGGGTGGAATTGGTGGTTGTCAAAGCGGGTTTGCGGCTGTTTTTCTCGGGGTTTTCGCGTTCGCACGGATCTTGATCGATCCGTGTGGAATTGGTGGTGGTCAAAGCGGGTTTGCGGCCGTTTTTCTCGGGGTTTTCGCGTTCGCACGGATCTTGATCGATCCGTGTAGAATTAATAGTGGTCAAAGCGGGTTCGCGGCCTAGATCGACCCCTGTGTAATTGGTGGTGGTCAAAGCGGGTTTGCAGCCGTTTTATCGGGATTTTCACATTTGCATTGCCTCTCGTTCTACCATGACTTCATTATCATTCACACAATGTCATCATCACCTATTTTTCGGACCATTCTTCTCAGGTATGGCCAGTAAGGCATGGAACTGAGGAGCAATGACATAGTTATTATTGTTCGTACTATTCTATCTTCGCTTTCTGAAAACTCCGCAAACGGAAGTTATTTTTCATGTGTTGATGGACAACGTCTACGTAGAAGTAGAATACGTTGAAGATTCAAGTGTAATTCAAAATTAATATATACTTTTGCGTTGTCTTTGCTACATTGTCTCAGTTCTATTGAGGTCTAGCGAACACATGTAGGGAAATTGCTGCATGACCATGAGAAATTTCGAGATGATGAAGCTTTTCAAAGTATGATAGGCGTATTCCCAGGGGTGTGTAGTTAACATGAAGATGATATATGAACAACTCCCATGAGAAGACTTGAAAAATATAACCACCTAAGTGAAAACTCTGAAAATATTTCGAATTTTCAAACTTGCCAATGCTTTGAATAATTTTAAAAGTCTGAATATGTTCACCTTGAGGTATTAGTACGAAAACACTGGAAGTCATTAAATTTGGTCTTAAAACCTAGCGATTCGTGGTCATTCATACAAAGTCAGAATGTGTTTTACACGTACGTTTATTTGTCAGGATGCGTTACAACGTTGAGTTTCTTCTAAAATTTTCTAATTATTTAAGAAAATTTAGAATATTACTTTTAGTTAGAAAATCCCTCAGTTATTTAGCCAGATATTTCTATCCTTAATCTACTGAAGTTTGTTCCGTCTCTGTGAGGCTCCCGTTGCAATCAACCATGAATTATAGAGGAGGCGTCAGAGGTACTTCATTTAAATCGAGCGGCGAACGGTCTTTGTGTTTTACAACCGTCCGCCCCGACTCGTAAAAACAAAGTTCTTTGGCGCCCACTCCGACCGGCGTAAAAGAAGCGTCGGTGTGGTTCAGTGGGTGACCATTGACATTGTGTCTGGCAGAGCGTCGTGCCTGCCGATTTCGCCGCCAGGCAAGGAAGTTCTTTCGTCCCTTTTGGCGGAGTTTACACCTGGGAGGCGCCAGTGTGTGCAGGCGAAAGTTTCAATGGAGCACCTGGTGGTAACGTACTTCAACAAATACAGCATCGTGAAAGGAGTAAACAGGAAACTGCCGTGTTCGCACCGGGAGGTGTTTTTGAAGTATCAGTTTTCTGTTTTTTTAGCGGAGGTATTGTCCGAAGAGAAAGTACACGGTAATTCACAGTTTCGTCGAACTCATTCGTCTCTAGAATTTTAGACGCGTGTGGTTAGTTTGTGGACATTGTTACAGTCAGTTACAGTGCTAGTGTTGTATTTTTATTCGACTGTGTAATGGGTGCGATGTAATATTTTAGTTTTACAGGCGTAGGTGGGTCTGGGCGTCAGTTGATGTCGCTGCAGTGCCCATGGAGGTCCAGTGCTCACGGTGGCACGATTTTCGGCACTTCTAACGTGCGCTAGGAAAGTGTCCCCGTACCGAGCCAAGTCAGGGCCTCCTAATAAAATTTTCATTTATGTTAGTAACAACCAGATCACTGGGAAACAAATTAAAGGGACACTTCCATCAGCTTGGTTATGATTGTGCTGCACCTCACGCTACCGACAAAATTTATGTTGCTAGCACTCTCTCCACCAAGGGGACACTGTGGAGAGACTTTTCTGGAGCACTGTAGATACCTAGGTCGAGTTCAGTCTCTGTCTGGGAGAGAATTCTAGCGGCCGGCTGCTCTGATAGGTAGCTTTCCGTGGTTTCTCCGATCAACACCGGGCGAATGCCAGAGCAGTACCCTATCAAACGGGCCACGGACCGCGCGCAATCGTTCCTTCCTCTTGCTTATCCTATCCTCACCCTTTACTTACACTCACACACGTACTTGTACTACACTACAACACACGCCGTGAGACCAGACGAGAGCTGAAAGCTTCTTCAATCTGGGGCGATGCCCTGGAGGAGGGATATGTACCTGTTTTGGGAAAATGCCGCTAGCCGACGGCAGGTTTTAGCACCAAACCTTTTCTCAACAAGTTTCTCGGGGTACTATCTTTTCCTCTGCCAATAAGCATTCCACCGGCACGCTACAATCCTATCCTATCATCATCTATCATTGCGCTAAGGATTCAAAGATCAACGCCTACGTGATAACCGAGGAACTAGCAGGAAGGGCCCTGGCTGCACTGTCAGAAATTACATTAAATTTAATGTAGATTTAATGTACGAATGTCCATGAATTTTAATGTACCTTGTACATTAAAGGGAGATTAACGAACATGTACATTAAATATAATGTTTAAATTAAAATCAATGTAGATATAATGTACGTCTGTTAACTTGTGTACATTAAATTTAACTGTTCATGTACATGAAATGTAATGTATACGAACATTAAAGTTACTGTATGTGTACATTAAATTTAATTTACATACATGAAAATTACTTTCGTATACTTTTACATTAAAAGTAATGCAGAAATTTCTGGCAGTGTGCCTCAGAGGATTATTGATAGGTGGAGTTGCGGCCTGGCCCTAGTTACGGATGATAAGGAGTGGATGGAAGGCCAGGCGGGGCTAGAGGAACAGCTTCATTGAAGGTGTTCACATATATGCTCTGTATAGTAAAACGTGCAATAGCAGCTGCAGCAATAAAAATTAAAACAAGAACAGTATTTTTTTAGCTGTGAGGTTTGATTATTAATTAAACGATACTTGTGTTGTTATTGGATGATATTAATTGTTCGTTATTGTTCTTGAATGTTATTTTGTATGTTATTAATTAAATTGTATTTGATATTATTTACAGGAACATGCTGGACATCTTGTCATTTTTATCAGAGAGTAGTCACAGAGAGAGTGAATAGGAAGGTAAGTTCCAATTTGTGATATTCATGGTGTATATTTCTTCTTCAATATAAATATGTGTTTATAGCTTACTGCTACATTGTTACAGCATTTCAGTGCCGATGAATAGTATGTTCTTTAATTTCTCTTAAAAACTTGTAGGTTGTGCAAAAAACCATTGACAGGTACACAGGTATGGATGTCAGAATACGCATGTAATGAAAGATAATTATCAGCTCTGGCAACGCAGCAGCGGAATTTGCGAAAGACGATTTGCATATGCATTGTGGGTTCTGCGCCGGTGGAATGAGGGTTTCCGTGGAAAGTCGCGCTTTCTCAAGGAAGGCGAGATAAATTCGACGATTCCCAGAAGCTCTGGATGCATGGAGGGAAACTAGCAATGAAATTTGTAATCAATTCTAGTAGGTACACAAGAAACCTCTTCTTATGATATTGTCTACAACTGTGATACTCATGAGATGTGTCACTTTGTGTTTGTGAACTATGAAATAAGCTAGTTTCGAGATGTGTTTCTAGTTCACAGTGATTCTCTCCTCGTAAAATATAATTTTCTATTGGAATCTAATATTCTCTGCAAGTTGTTTACGAACAGAATGCATTTTCAAATACTTTTCATAAATGGGAATAGCTTTTGTCTGTAATTGTACCCTAATACACTGGTCAGGTATCAACTGCTCTAAAGATAAGTCAGTTCATGCTCGCAATTTCTAATTAAACTATGACAAGTTTATTATATTATTAATGTACACAAGTAAGTTAACATTTGCACTCGTATATTAAATTTAATGTAATATCTGACAGTGACGCAGTGACGCACTGAGTATGGTAATTTGATAATTTTGTTGGTACGCATAGTATGAGAATAGACAGAATAACACAAATATCATTTGCATTTTCGAGTCAACCTTGAACATTTTTCATTGTTTTTGTATTTTTTCGGAGTTCCTTGGTATCTAACGAAACTACAGGTACTTCTTATGTGGCCGGAGGCTGCAAAGTTTTCTTTCAATTTCCGCCACATTGGAAATTAGGTATAAAGATTCGAGTTTCATTTAAATTTTTGCCTTGTGAGCGGAAGACATTGAATAATTCAAGATTATGGGCCACATGTATGAAAAACAATTTGTTAGGAATAATTATTTCTAAAACAAAGAATAGTATTTGAACTTGCAGCACCAGATAAGAATGTACCTTCATTTATCTTATCGATTATGATCAATAGAGGAGAGAAGCTCTGTAAGGCATTTAAGTTATTGATCCAAACGGAGCCTATGGGATGGCTCATGGGCAGCGTACTGGCTTTCCGAGGTGTGATTACTGGTTCGATTCCTAGTCGAGAGAAACGTAGAGTTGAAGCTTTCCTTTAAAAGTCGTCGTAGTTTCTGAAGATGTGTGATATAGAAAAGTTCAGTCGACCGAAATTTGTTAGTTACGGTGAAGGGAATACGTCATGTTCGCCACATGTCTTTCTTGCCCCTCCAAGCGTGGGAATTGTTCGTGGCCCATGATGGGGGACCCCGTTTGCTAGCCGGCAATGTCGGCCGGTCGCCACAAAATGCCAAATGCTTACATGCCTAAACAGTATATATGCAACGTTTGAAAACTAAATCTTTTCGCTCTAGAGATATAGAAAACTCATATACATCGTAAGCGAACTACAGATTTGATATTTCAGTCTTACTAACAAAATAACCCCTGGCTTAACCCCTACCACAACTAGCAACAGGAAAGTTCAACAAAACGTGAGAATGGTGAAACTACATTGATGTTCATAATCAAAACAAGGGATCATCTCAGCATTAGCTCAGTCGATCAGAGACACTGGACGAAAATCTAATCTAGATGGGGATCATTGACCTAAGGGCTGAAATGTCAAGGACTGACTAGTTGAAGGCATATTAAATACTTTAATATTCTACAATTGAACTCACTCTGCAACTCGGCGGGACTTCCTCCAGAGAATTAATGGCTGCTCTTGCATAAGGCCTTTCCTTACTAAGTGCCTGAGCCTCTTCCTAACCTGTTCGTGGCACAGCTTCCGACATCATGCTCCAGAGTACACTAACCCTCGGAAGAACTGTGCTCTCTTACCGCTTCCATTGACATTTGTGTTCCCCGCGCACGGTGCCCGCTCAGGAAACCGGTTAATGGAAGGTGGAAGTGCGTTCATGTAACTTTATCGTTCACACACCTGGAAAGTGGTTGCTGGTTTACTGGGTCCCGAATTGAGTTGCTTGGACTGCGTTACTGACGATGCTTTCTGACGTTGCCTTTTCCCTCAGAGTTGTTACGACATCAGAGATCGAAACATTAATTTCTCTTTGTACTTTCGAAGTGACATGAAGTGAAATGAATTGCTATATTTAATATATTTAGCGGAATGTGGCATATAAAAATGCCTATCTTGCACTATTTAGATACAATTATGAATAATTTTGTTTAAATTGAATAATAATTGTTATTTGAATATGTCACTGGGCGTTGAGCACGAAGCAAATTAGTAAATCTGTATCAGTTACCTATTATCAATGAACATCTGAACTGTAGCTATGAACTTCTAAATGACCTTTAACACCGAAACTATGCTATTTTTAATCCTATTATTTTGTACAAATGTATCGACTTTTAAACATCCTCTTCCTGAGCAAAGAAAACATTTGTTGGCGCTATTTAGTTGCGGCGGCGGTCTTTGTGCGCAGTTGCAGTTTGAGATTCGTTCCACCTTGTCACGACAAACCACACAACCACAAAATGGCAACTTCCCTGACAGTGTCACCTTTGTGTTCTCCACCGCAGCAAATTGGTCGAGTAAATGCATAAGACGTGGGGTTAACTTGTGTTTTCATGATTGCCAAAATTGTGGAAATATGGGTGTTATATTATAATGCAACAGTCCTATGATACATTGTAAGATACCCAAAAACTACGGGTAACTAAATGGAGAGTTCAAAATAAGTTTTTGTGTAAAGTTTTAAGATATGTCTAGTGCGCATTGATGGTGTAATAATAATAATAATAATAATAATAATAATAATAATAATAATAATAGCAATAATAATGATGATGAGGATAATAATAATAATAATAATAATAATAATAATAATAATAATAATAATAATAATAATAATAATAATAATAATAAAACGCAATTTTTTTGCGCATGGCTTTTTTACTTTTATTTTAGGAAGGTGTGTCTCACAGCTGTCGCGGGTTTATGGCCTTCAAGAACGTGAAGCATTGGTGATGGACCATTATTAGGACCGAGATTAGGGCCAACATGTGGGTCTAAGGAAGGAACATGATGAGAAAGTTATGAACTGAAATGACACGCTCACCGGCAATTTACACTTGCAATCTGCACATTACAACTGCTTTCCAACAATCACAAAGTACAATCCTATTGTATAGGAAGGACCTCAACAATTTTCCAACATTTGTTTTGTATTTACATCGCTAAGACAGGAAAACGGCGTAAAATACGTAGTTTATTCACTGTATCAGTCATACAATTTACGTAAAAATAGATTTAAACCTCAAAACTTAAGTAATACATAAATAATCCGCAACACAATAATATAAAAATGAAACAATATACTTAGGAAATAATTGGTACTTTCTCCGTTTGCCAAGTAAACACACGCGCCACGCTGGTGATAGAACCGAAATGGAAGTCTTGCGTGCGAGTGGGCAATACGAAAATTCGCCTGCCGAAGCAGGACGCTCACGCGTTGACTGTAGGTGCAGCGTGCGAGTATTCTGCTCTCATTGCCAGGTCTTTTCTTAGCGCGGTGCGAAGTGGGCCAAGCTGCAGAGGAGCCTTCGCAGAGAGGCGTGGTGGCGAGTCGACGCACAAAAGAGGAAACGAGATGGAGCGCGCGGAATTATGTTATATGAAGTGCTTGAATAGAGTTGATCTAACCACGCTCTTAAAATGTTCGTTTTGTATTTTCAGGTGAAAATACTTACACAATAATAAGTCATTGCAAGTCATTTAAATGGTCGAATGTGTGAAATTATTAAAGTAGCTGATATTCACCACAGGAGGCACTGCCTATATTCCTTATCCTAAGCAACCGGCACTGACATATCTAGGAGAATTGCCACGATCATAAAAAGTGTTGTGAAATTGACTATTTCGTTTAGTTAAAAACCGGGTTATGTGGCTTAGGACATCAACTGACGGCAGTACCATTGACCGGGGGGTCCTAGGGGAATTCTAGCTGCTAGCAGCTCTGAGCGGAAGTTTTCCGTGGTTTCTCCGATCAACACTAGGCGAACCCTAACAAACGGGCCACGGACTGCGCGCGATCTTTTCTTCCTTTTCCTTGTCCTATCGTCTTCCCTTACACACACACACACACACACTCTTACACTTAAATGCACTACACTACCACACATGTCGGGAGACCAGTTGGAGGCTTAGTGCTTGTCCTGGTTGGGGTGGTTCCCCGCTGCTGGGAGAGACCTGGTTGGGGAAACACAGCAAGTCGACGTGTAGGTAGGCACCAAAAACCTCCATTTTATATTTTCAGGTGAAAATACTTATACAATATTAAAAATGTAATTCATTTAAATGGTCGTATGTGTGACATTATTAAAGAAGTTCATATTGACTACGGGAGGCTCCTACATTGCTTACTCCAAGGAGCTGCCATAGACTTTTTGTAGGTGAATTGACAGGTTAAAAAATTATAATGTTAAATCGACGAAATAATGATTACTAGACATAAAACGTCTATAAACGAATACTTTACGCATGTACTGAATGTAAGATTTACATTTGCAAACATCTTTACTTACCAGTACTACCAACACAAGAATATACAATGCAGATAACATTTGGAGTCCTCAACTCACCTGTAACAGAAAACGAAAGAAAAAAAATAATTTACTGGAAAATGAGTGTGAGAATTATTACTCTTAAAAGTTATAAATCAAAAAGATGAATCGTAAAGTGCAAACGCAACTCTAAAATATTTAGAAACCCCAGGGATAAACCCTACTGCAATTTCATAGAAAAAAAATTGATCGCGCTGTTAACACTTAACTATACTTCTCTTCTGTATGTACTTTTAGTGCTGTATGTATTTTTATTGTTTTTATGATGGATACTGAACTGTTTTAAGTTCAACCAAACTCTCGTGCTGCAATAGGCTGAAGACCCATACAACGGATGCTAAGAAAATATCTGGGATATGGGATCTCCTAGAATCGTGTGCGATTTGAGGAAACTTGTTGTTAAAACAGCATGTACTTTCTCCCCCTTTCTCACGCAAAATTACGCGAAAAGCAATAACATTTTCGAAAATTTGTACATGATCTTATTTTAAAATATTTTTTAAGGAACAGATTTCATTAGGGGAAAAATCTCTATCTTAAATATTTTAGTTGTAGGAAGAATCCAAAACAATTTTGGACTTTTGCAATTTTCAAAAAATCAAGATTTTCAACGAACAAGAGACCTGCAACATTCTTGTAAACGTTCTTTACACTATCCAACAACAAAATTTAATCTTTTTATAATAAGAAACGATTTGTTTCAATTGATCTTAACGGACGCCGGCCGTTAAGTGGGACATTATATTCCTCCGTTAGCTTGCGTTAAATGAATATAACAAAACAGTATTACGAAAAGACATTAAAATGTGTAGTGTAACCACACAATGCATTCAGCATTTAACTAACTCCGAGATTTGAGAAGTGGCCAACAGGTGGGGTGAGGGTAAAACGGCGAGCTATGAAAGATAATCGATTCTTGTAGTATTCGTCTGCAGCGAGTATATGAGACAGATCTTTCCACGTTGAGCTGTTGCCGAGAGCAGAAGTCTTTGAAAAAGCGATGATAACACTTGGAACTTTGAATTGTTGCCCCACAAAGAGGTAAGATGAATGCCTAGATGTACGCGTATCACAATTCGAAATATATTAAATCTTCATAGAATAATATGATTGATATGCTGTCAAACCTAAATTATTTGACGGGGAACTGAAAGGGAGGTGCAGTGGTGAATACTTGTTTAAAGGAAAATACCTGGTCAGCAATTGAAAAGTAATTTATATTACAGCTAGGGTGGTGTAAGTAATTACAATGTACTATCGAGTGGGAGAAATCTGGATCTTCAGCAGAATCGTGGCATGGAAGATTGGTGGTGCGACTACAGCTTCATGGAGAATTCCATTCTTGCAGCATAAAGAGAAATCCGAGCACCTTCCATCAGTACCGAAGGCATTGTATGATCTGGATGTAACAGACTTCAACAATTAATGTACGTTACCCACTGAACAATTTATAAAATATTTGTGTCGAGGAAAGTTGTGAATTTGTAACAGAGTAGACTTTTTGGGTATGCTGAAAATGTTAGGAATTAAATGCTTCGCAACGACTTTAGCAAACTGTAGTACTGGGCAAGGTCAGCGAGCGAGCGAGCGAGCGAGCGGTATATAGTTCGGTTGCGGCTGAATGAAAACCGTTCATATTATCAGAAATCTGAGTCTTAGGAACACTGGAATGGGCATATCCTACAATTAGGACGTAATGAAATTGGAATAAAGGATAACTAATCGGAAAGAAACAGGTCCGTAAAGTAAGTCTGTGGAGAACCTGAAATGAAACCACTCCACTGCAATCGTTGCGTATTCAAAGGAATATGTTACTTCATTTGCGTTCATTTTCCAAATTTTGTAACGGTGCACTGCGCGAGTATTAAATATTGTAGTAAAGCTAGTATTAAAGATGGCATTGAACATAGGAATAATGAAGTATTGTGAATATTGAGTTGAACAATTAAATTATTCTTTATGAAATTCAGTATGTAAATTTATCTTGTTACAATAAGTGGAACTAGTTAATTTGAAGGATATTCAAATAAAAGCCTGTAATATTAAGAATAAAAATAATATTTCGTAAAAATTTCAATAGTGTAAATTTTGTTTAGTGAAGATGGTAAATGTAAGTGGGTTAAGCGTATTTTTCGTTGAAATTGTACATTATGTTTCTGATAGTGATAGGTGAGTGTGTATTATTGAGTATTGAAGGGGTTATTTTGTTTGATGGTACATATATATTTCTAAAAACCTAAGTCTATTTTAAAGGTATTTGAAAAGAATATAACGTTAAGTTTTACATAATTCGGTTCTTGTTTGCTCTAGATTGAATCAAGATACCCATCCCATGTATTTTTTCTCTTAATTTTTGGAATTAATTACTCCGTTCATTCATTTAAGAGTTGTAGTTTATTCTCCTAAATAATTTAGTTTCTGAAAGAGAGGCTTGCAAGCAGCCGATTACGGTTGTAAAAGGTATGAGAAATAAAGGGTAAAGAAAGTGACTCAGACCGTGGCGCTCTGCAAGTGCGGCAACGATATATCTCACTTTGAGCTTTGCATCCTTTGGAGGCAAATTTGTCATTGAATATTTGCACCACTGCAACCGCCTAATAATTACCAAGATCATATGGGGTTTACATTTCCACCTACACCATAACGAACTGAACATAGGCGTGTCTTCTGCGACAGTTGAAACCAGCTTCCTAAGGAGTAAATCTAGGGACTATCGGTACCTCTACAATATGAGTACTTTGCGCAAAATGTGGGCTGTTCCAAATAAAGCAATTTATTGCACTTCCTAATCTCTTGAACGACCTGGAAGTTTGGCCATGTTCTTGAAAAATTTTTGCAGAACAATTCCCAGAGCTCTGATAACTATCGGGACGACCTATGCTTTTACGCCCCACATTCGGCTGATTGCGATTTCCAATCTCCTGCGTTTAAGACGAGTCTCTGCCTCCTTGATTACGACGTTTTGATCACATGGTGTCATCTAAAAGTTGACATGATTTTTTCTCCAAATCCCGGAAGCAATATCAGGCTTGTTTGCCGCTAACGTGGGATCAGTTTAAATTTTTTGGGTGTACAATATTGTACACAATCCAACAGACGTCATCGGTTTTGGTGAATATTTGGAACTTCGATACAGATCGGCGGTACAGATCTGCCAGTGGAGGAACTACCTATCTTGTGTGTTTTCAAGTATTCGGTCTTTGCTAGAATTAAACATGCTGAGACGATTTTTTTTTCTGCTCGCGAATAGGCCATCTTGGACCACGCAGGACACACATTTGCTCGGGCTCAGTACAATTTTATGGAGTTGCAAGTCTTGTATGTAACTAATCAGGGGTATCAGCATTAGGCTGAATCCTATTTCTATACCCCAGGGTTGTTGGTCCTGGGGAGATGGAAGATGGAATGATGATAATGAAGGATGAATGGACGGCATACACTGACATACACAAACAGACGTACACATAAGACATACACAAACACACCCAGGCCCGAGGCGGGACTCTACCCCGCGATCCTTCCGTCCCAGATCGTGATGGCACTACTGCCTTAGCGATCTCGGCTACCCGGACTAGGTATTATTTTTATTATTATTATTATTATTATTATTATTATTATTATTATTATTATTATTATTATTATTATTATTATTATTATTTTATTATTATTTTATTATTATATTATTATTAACATTATTATTATTATCATCACCAATATTAATGGCTTATGGTTCAATTTACTTAGAATCTAAGGACAAGCATACAATCTAAGCCCTTTGTTTTCCCATTCCGGAAGATCTCGAAAAGGAAGACGCCGAATTGCAGTTATAAAAGGAAAACCAGGGCCGTCCATCGCCGACCACGCGCCCGTTATGCGGCTGGCTCGCGTCCGGGGCGGCGCCCGCGCGCATTAGGCGCGATGACGAGAGCGGCGCGGCGTTTCGGCCGGAGAAACTCGGCGAGGGCCCGGCGCCGCCGGCCGGCCGGCCGGCCGGCCGGCCGGCCGGCCAGCTGCCTCGCCGCGTGCGTACCGGCAGTTTCACAAGGAAGACGCGGCGTATGGGATGGGACGTGCGTACACGCGTGGGCACGCGCGCCCGCTCTCACTCTCACTCTCACTCACCCGTACGGCGCCGCCGCCCCTCCCCCCTCACCAGTCGGCGTCGGCCCCCGGCCGCACCGGCTGCGGCAGCGCTGGTGGATGGCCGTGCAGGGAAGACGTTAATAGATTTTAAAAAATGAAATAAAATAAAATAGAAAGAATCGACGGATTCTTGTCCACGCGAGGGACTCGAGCGGGATTGATCGGCTCGGCTGACTCAGGACATCAATTGATGTCACATGACATCAATTGATGTCATGTACCTCTGGCCGGGAGGTCCTAGGATTCTAGTCTCGACGGTGGCAGGTTATGATCGGTTGATTGCTATTCTTGTGTATGTGGGCGCCTCCACTGCTTCGGTTATTAGTCCCGTTACTGTAGTGCATGTTTTTTCTCGGGAGAGGACGGTGATCTTCCCACGCTGGATGGCGAGATCCAGCGCCGAACTACCGTCGGCTAGTGGGGTTTCCCTCTAACCAGGACTCTCCCACCAGCGGGGCACCGCCCCAGCCGCGACAAGCTCTAAGCTCCCGACTGGTCTCCCGGAATGTGTGGTAGTGTCGTGCATGTTAGTGTAAGTGAGTGTGTAAGGGGAGAGGATAGGAGAAGGAATGGGAAGGACAGATCGCGCGCGATCCGTGGCCCGTTTGTTAGGGTACTGTTTCGACATTCGCCTGGTGCTGATCGGAGAAACCACGGAAAACTTCCGATCAGGGTACCCGGCCGCTAGAATTCTCCTCCAGACAGCGACAGAATTCGACCTACCTGAAAAGCTAGTGTCGAAAACCCTGCCGCCGTCAGGACTCGAATCTAGGACCTCCCGATCATAGGCGCTGCAGTGACATCAGCTGATGCACTGAGCTACCGCTCCCGGTACGGTGGCAGGAATTTTCGTGATTACCTACACAGCTAGTCGAATTCAGCCACTATATGGTGGAGAATTCTAGCGGTCAGCTGCTCTGATCAGTAGTTTTCCATGGTTTCTTCGATCATTGCCAGGAGCCAAATTGTCAACTGTTCGTCATTCTGCGACTGTCATTGCATTTCGCCCTAAAGAAGGCCGCACTGCCTAAACGTGGGCAACAAAGACACTACCTATGTGCTGACACACGCCCAAATAACGAGATTGTTTTGGTCGTTCCTCTTTACCCACCTTGCCATGCAGGCGATACCGGGGGGAGCCCCATATTCTGAGCTGGAAAAGGATAAATTTGCAAAGGACTCATATAGGTACGTGCATGTTAATTAATATAGGCACGTGCCACAAAACCATTTATTAGCGGTTGTCGTCGAAATTCATCAGTTTCTTCTGCCTCTCTTCTTGGCCCTTCGTCGATCCATCATTACTACCTTCCTATTCCTACCACCATATTCCTTCTTACGCGACCTATACGTAGTGGATTTTGTGGCGACATTCATTGCCACGTTAACTGGAAATGTCTGAATCACACGGGATGTATTTGTTTATGAATACAGGTGTTTTTGAATTACGGTTTGTAGGGGAGACGAAGAATGGCGTGATGTTCAAAATAATGTTATAAAATGGAGAGATGCAGCAGGAGTGAGGTGCAAGTGAAACGGAAGATGAGAGACCTTCTTTCCCTCTGATAAGAAGGATCTCAAAGCTAGAGGTGCAGAGAGCATGGTTGCTGCGCCGCACGTCACACTTACTCTCCCTTTCCAACCCATCCTTCGCTTCCGCCAGCCACCGCCGTCACGGCCACAGCCCGCGCACACGCCTCCCCCACGGCCCCCGCACACGCCCACTCGCTGGTGGCTACTCTTCCTACCTTTGCTTCTTCTCCTCCCATCTCGTCCTCATTGTTCCTTATCCTACACTGCCTCTTTCTTCTGCTTCTCCTTCTCCCCCATCTCCTGCTCCTCTTCCTTCTTTTCTTCTCTCGCCACGCTCACTCCCTTCCGGCTGGCTTTTTTATTCATCTTCTTTTCCATCTTCGTCTCCTGCGGCTGCTCGTTCTCCTCTCTTCCTACCTCTGCTTCTCCTCTTCCTGCTTCTCCTCCTTTATCCTTATCCTCCTCTTATTCTCGCTGCTACTCCTCTGTCCTCTGGTTCTTCATCCTTTTCTATGCCTTGTTCACCTCCTCCTTCTTTTACTTCCCTTATCCTCTTTTCTTCTTTTTCTTCTCCTACTCCTCTTCTTTCTTCTACTTCTTCTATTGTCATACCTTTACCGGGATAACGATCAAACTCAGAAATTTAATTAGGGTCCCTCTGCTATTGTGAAATGATTGTAACGTAGATGACTGTTGTGGTTACTTCATGGATTGTCTTTTCACGCCAAAATGACATAATTGGCACCTATTTCCCTAGTGCGGGGTAATTACCGATGAACCGCCGTCGCTACATCTGGAATATACTCTAACGAGTATTTTCAGTCGTTGCAGACAATTGCTTGTTCATCCCGCGCTGCAAAATAACTTCTTCAATTAAAGAGTGCGAATGTTTTAGGAGATCGCGTTTTAGAGAATGAAGAGACGTACCAATGAGGTATGTTTTTGAAAACAAACGCCGAATTTTGACTCAAGGATGTACTTTCGTCAAACTTTTGAAGATTTATTTTTAGAAGATTTGCAAGTCTGTATCAGAATTCGTACCCTCCTCCACAACCTGATATACGTAGGCGAGAAGGACATACGGGTTACTAGGCAAAAGAATAACCTTGGAACTGGCCGAGATAGGCCTATGGGCCACCTATGGCTGTCGAAGAGGGGGAAGGAACCGTCCCCGCCACGTGAGGGGTGACACGGGTTGGGGGAGTCCCCGGGAACCGGCTGAGAATGGGAGGTCACGAAAGGTGGGTGAACTGACACAAGAACCGCAAGGGTATAAAATGAATGAAACAAAATAAAATTTAACGTAATACGATGAAACAAAAATATTTTTAATTAAATGTAAATAAAAATATTTGTTTTAAATTAATTTTTATAATTAATTGTATTTCTATAAATAAGAGATGTGTAGCGCAGAGACCTCATTTACATTCTATTGCCATCAGATTAAAGAACTTTCTTTTTCCGTTGTGCGCATTTTTGAGTTCGTGCGCCGTCGGAACCGCCTTGCTCCAGCCTGCGCCGCTGTCCGTTCCTCGCCCCGGTGAGAGGGACCGGAAGAAGAGAGAGCGCGCGGCCTCACGCAAACCGATATGTGAGAACAAGTGAAGGGCTCCTCGCGATAATGAACGGAGCCTCTCCCCTGCAGTGGTTGCGAACAAGCTGCACGCCCCGCCGCGTGGTAATAATTCATGCAACGTATTTGCCGACTTTCGTCTCTCAATGGCTTGTCAAAAACATGAGTAGAAAAGAGGAATTTTATGTGGTGTGTGGACGATAGGTTCTTGTGCTTCGGAATGAGGCGTTTTTACTCGCAATGCAAAAAGAGAAGGTCTCCATTTATTGATGTAGTTGCGTTGTGAAGTGTCTTACTTCTCAGATGGAAGAACTACGTGGATGCTTTTGGAAAGAACTCGTGATGTAATTAGGAGTTTTGGATTCAATCAATACAATCACTCATCCTGTAGGAGTATTGTCTTTCCATTGTGGAGTGATTTGACAGGAATTTGTGTAAGTCTGTGGAGATGTTGGCCTGAACATTTCAGTTAAGAGACGCGAGAGTTAAGTGTAAGTTTCTTTCAATGGACTGTTTGAAAATTATGTAACACGTCTCTGAATGATGAGAGTACTACTAGTAAGAAAATTGGTGGAAGCATGATTTATTTTCCGTAGTCATTTTGATAAAGTCCCACTATATGTTTCATCCATCGAATCACTATATATTCTTACAGTGACTGCATCATAATATTCTAAAGTCGTTTGAGAATAGTCTCTTAATTTTTGTATCATGAATACAAGTTCGCCAACCTCACGTTCAGTCAGAAAATGATATGTTTAACACCTTGGGAGGAGCAAATTTGGGTCCCGTATTGCATAATAAAGAAAAATTGCAAGTGGCAGTCCGCTATATGAAAGTATTTAGAAATTATTGAAATACTATGATAGAAAAATGACCTAGCCTTTCACGTCCGGCGTCAATGATAATGCTTTCCAAGCTCATAACTGATTTTATTATTCCAATGTCTGAGAAACAGGGTAGAGCAGGCCAAAGGAGACTGAAAGAAGACCACAAGAAAACCGAAACCAAAATCAAGGTTCTTTTATAAGAAGATGAAAGTAATAAGAATAGATAGAATGAAACGTTAGAAAAAACGAAGACGCATTGTACGAGATAATCGTTGTGCTGCTTTTCATAAATAAAACAGAAGTACTTAAGAAAAGAACATGAAATAAACCAGTGATTCGCAATTACTGGTTCAATCCATTGATTTGTAATGCAACGTATGCAGATGTATTTGAATTTGGAACACAATCAGTAGTAGTACTTGTAAATGCAAGACGCCTGGTACTTTGCTGCATTATTCCTCCAAAAGATTTGACAGATACTGATGCTGAAATCTGTCGTCCAGGGCCTTGGAACCGACCCACCCCACCCCTCCTCGCCCCCTCCCCTTTCCTCCCTTCCCTGCTCGCGCCACCCCTCTCCGCCCCGCCCCGCCCCTCCCAGCCCCCCTCCCCACCTCATCCTCCCCGCCACGTTCCACCCCTCCTCGCCATGCTTCACCTCAACCCATCCCGTCCAACCTCGAGCCGAAATGAAGCCTCTGAGCTAAATTCAAATCGCCTGTTCCGTCGCCCAAGTAATACCTTCTTTCTTCCCTAGTAGGTGAAAGGAGCGTAACGAAATTTGCGTGGTCAGGCGGAAGAGCAGGCCTCATGGCCTGAGTCTCGCCACGTAAAATAAGGCATTCATTCATTCATTCACAACCCCACCCAAACTCGCCCCTTGCCGCTCCGTCCGTCTCGGCCCTACCCCGCTCGCCCGCCCCGCTGCTCTCCGCCCCTCCTATCCCCTCTTCCTCCACCCACATTCCACTTCCCCGCTCCGCCCGCTTCTGTCGCGGCCTTCGCTTCGCTGCGCTGTTCCGCTAATTGGGATCCTCGACTCCGGTGGCGTCGACACGACCATTGGAGGCGGAGGTGGTTCTGGAGAAGGTGGCTAGGAGGCGGTGGAAGATCTCATTCGAACTGCGAAGGCGATCCATTTGAATCATTTTAGGGCGAACGAACATGAAGACCCGCTGAGAGGAGGCAACATTGACAGTGAAAGAGATGATGGACGAGCTCGGAGAAAAAGTAGGAAGAGCTGGTTTGAACTGAGATGTTAGAGGTGTGTGTGTGTGAATTATTCTATGAGGCTAAAAGGAGGCGTGGGGCGAAAGCAGACGAGGCGAAGAGAAAGCAGTACTGACGGTGGGATATGTTATTGGGATATTGGCAAAGGCCACGAAAGAGTGCAAACTGAGATATTACAGAATTGTTTTCGGCGGAACGGATACACGCATGGGCGAAACGAAGTCGGTCACCAAGCGACGGCACAGACGGTAGATGTGAGGCGGAATACACAGAGTTAAAATTTTGGGCTGCGCGACAACGCACAGCCGAGGGCCTTTCATCTTATGTATAAAAGAGATGAAGACGTTTACAGTGGTAAGCACTTGCACCTTCTTGTAGAAACAATCCGCTGTCAACGTTATTGAGATGTGCGTAGGCCAACGGGGCAGGGCTGAGTGCTCCAGAAGTAAAAGTCTGTACTAATATTTGTGCTTTTTTCGGCCACGGATTTTTCATAAACACATAACAGAAACTTGAATCCTCGCTGATTACGTTATTCCTACAAATGCTACTAGTGGTTATCGTATAAAGTTGACGAAAGTTACGCAAAGCCGCACTGGACGACACTAACCTTGCACCCAGAAGTTCCATGTACAGTTTCATAGCAGGGTTGATGGGTTCTGCGCCGATGGTTGATAGTGCCGATTGATTGAGTAGAGATTCCAGGAAAGTACACTGCTCAGGTCATTACCGTAAGCATCGTGCATGCTTTATCGCGAGAGATGGTAAACTTATCTCGCTGGACGGCGAGATCCAGCGGCGTTCTACGACTCGCGAGGTGCTCCCCAACCAGATTTTTCCCACCAGCGGAGAACCACCCGAGCCGGACCACACTCTTAGGCTCTCGACTGATCTCCCGATATGTATAATACTGTAGAGCATGTGTGTATAAGAATGGAATGATGATAAGACAAGGAAATTGTTGGAAAGATTATGAGCGCTCATGGCTCTTTTGTTACGATATTGCTTAGTTACGATTTGCCTAGTGTAAATCGAAGAAACCATGGGTCAAAGCCGCCAGCCGCTAGTATTGTGCTCCAGACAGCGGATGAATTCGACTTAGTGTCTAAAATCCTGCCACCGTCGAGACTGGAACCTTAGGGCCCTGCTGGTCAGAGGCACTGCAGTGACATCAATTGGACTGGGAGCGCCCGAGCCGGTCTGACCAGCGACAGTGTCGCCAGCACCTTCTCCTCCGCCCCCGCCACGGCCACCGTTTACTCCGCTCTCGCCCCAGCGGCCCAGGCGCCCGCTCCACCCGTGCACCCCCCTCGGGGCAAGCCATGAGCTAGTGTCTCATGATAATGATAATGATAATAATAATAGTGATAATATAATAATAATAATAATAATATAATAATAATAATAATAATAATAATAATAATAATAATAATAATAATAATAATAATAATAATAATAATAATAATAATAATAATAATAATAATAATTAATAATGTCTTTATTAATGGCGAGGCTTAGGTCTTGAGGTCTGCTCTTCCGCCTGACCACTTTCATGAATTTACAATTTCAAAAATTACACTTGAGGCGTTCGGATGTAATTAATATTAACTGACATTCCATGTCGCAGAGGAAAAAGACAACACATTCGGCATGATTCGCATTCAGCAATTCTGGTACACGAGGGCGGAAGTCGCTGCTCATATTTTAGCCGGTATATTCAAACGGTAATAAAACAGTTCTGGACATTCTTTTCGATTGCGTTATAGCTCAGTTTGGGGGCCTTGAACGACATCAAGAACACATTTGGAAAGGAAGGATCTCGTGGAATCCGTGGCCCGTTGTTTAAGGTACTGCGTCGCAATTCGCCTAGAATTCACATTAAACATGTATTACTAATTCATTGTTATACCACGGAATTCGTATTAATGACAGCGCTACGCATATTAGTTAGTACAATATGAGATAAGATAAATCGTTTTAGAATGAGACATACTTTAATGTCTGATTTCTCTCAGAGAATTCCCGACACTTCACAGACTTGTAGATGCTATAATTTATTATACGGTTTGAAACCATTATTGGAAATATGTATTCTAAATATCAAATTACCAAGAAGCAAACACGCCAAATCAATGAACACCTGTCTTTAGGTTCGATATTATTTGGTATTTGATAAAAGGCGAATATTTCATTGTAAAAAACTCCATATGCTATCTCTTAATAATAACCTTTCACATTATGTAATATTTACTATGTATTTAATAGTGATTTTATTATATATATTTTCTTTCTTTTGATTTACTGTCTTGACGTTTACGTGGTATGTTGTATGTTACTAAGTGTTGTCTATGACTTCAGATCTAATCTTCCTTTTTGTTCTACAGGATGTAATAGTGATGAACTAAATCATTTGTTCTATATTTCCCATAAAGTACCGTAATGTTTTCACAAAGAGAGAAATCTGTAATAAATACTTTCAAATATTTATTAAAAATGACTTCTCTATGTTATTCACCACACTCATCAACGTCAATTCAATTCTTTTCATTCTATCGCTTTTAAAGTCTCCAAATAGAAACACCTACGCAGCTCAGGTTGGCCGGTGCGTCGTGGGCGCGTTCAGAGAAAAGCTTTCCCGCAACGCTTTCGGAATTCTTATCTCGAGATGTCGACTGCATCTCTGGGAGCTGTCCTGTTTGCCGGCTAGTTCGAAGCATTCATCACCACCCAAGAGCGCGTTCTAGAAAGTGAATTTTCGCTAGTAATCTGTGGCATTCATTTTTCTTGCAACACCAATTGCTACAACGAGAACCGAGACTTCAGCTACAGTTTATCTTCGGTGACATTCGAGTACCACACTACTACCATACCATACCATAGTCGCCAATTGCGTCGGTGCCTTCTTCGCTTCTTACGATAGTGCAGATGGAAACTCACAAAACCTACTCAAGTTCAGCTTTTGTACAATTTCGACTGTTTCTTGTATTACTGATTCGTATTTTTAGTAGTGATTTATCCTCTACTAAAAAAAGCTTGTAATAACATTTAGGACGTTACTGCCATTTTTCTCGACTGTTTTTACCACATTCTTCTATTGGGGCGTAGCCCCGGAAGGGGAAGTATATGGAAGGAAAAATTCTCTCTAGCCGCCGTGCATGTCGCAGCCGGCTCTAACGATCCAGCGGGGCAGGAATACGACCACCTCCCGCCACAACACCGGGAGCGGTGGCTCAGTGCATCAACTGATGTCACTGCAGCACCTCTGACCGGGAGGTCCTAGGTTACACTCTCCACGGCGGCAGGATTTCGACACTAGCTTTTCAGCTAGGTCGAATTCAGTCGCTGTCTGGTGGAGAATTCTAGCGGCCGGCTTCTCTGATCAGTAGTTTTCCGTGGTTTCTCTGATCAACACCAGGCTAATGCCAGAGCCATACTCTAACAAACGGGACACGGACCGCGCGGGATCTTTCCTACCTCTTCCACGTCTTATCCTCACCCCTTATCCACACACACTTACACTAACATGCACTACACATGCCGCGAAACTGGTTGGGACTAAGTACAGGTCCCGACTGACGCGGGGTCCGACTGGTGGGAGGTACCTTGTTGGGGAAAACCCCGTTAGCCGACGGTAGGTCGGCGCCGGATCTGGCCATCCAGCGGGAGAGGACCTCCGCCATCTTCCCACCAAAAACACGCACTACAATTACGTGACTAATCACCATATCAGTTGACGCACTCGGAATCACTATCAATCAACCAATAATCAATAACCAATCACTATCAATAATCAATCAATCAATAATTAATCACTATCAATCAATAATCAATCAATCAATAATACCCGCCATAACAAGCACTATACTCACGGGACTAATGAGCAAAGTAGTGCACGCACCCGAAATACACTTATTCGCAATTTCTTCGTGCAATCGCCAGCTTGGCCCCGCCCCATCTACGCCGAATCCAGCTCTGCTTTTCGGATGGCCGCGTTCACCAGTCCCCTGCCGACCCTGCCCTCGCGCGTTTTATGGCCTCGGGGCAGGTACCGTAGTACTACGTGCCGCTGCGAGCGGAAAAAAGCGGAGCCCTCGAGAATTCCGGTTCCCTTTGAAAGCAAACGCTTCCTGAAAGAAGCCGGCATCGAGAGAGCGGGGAGATCTTGTCGGGTGGTACCTTCGGAATCCCCTAAGCGCCGCGGACCGGTCGCTTTTTACGTACCTCGGCCGTGACTAGTAAGTCGCCCGAGCGGTCATATCTCCTTCCGCTGGGTTCCCAAGACCGAACTCGGTTTATTTGAAAGTGAGCGCTGCGTTTTTGTGCATTCAGCACGAATTAAACATTTTTGCCCTCCGACATTTTTCCTGATGTAATGCGACATTTCTTCCGTCTTTTTATTTCGTTCCGTCACTTCGAATTAATTGATGGGTGATTCTGGGCGCGTCAACTGCTAAGGTCATTAAGAGTGGTGCATCTTTTTTCCTCAAGAGGTAACGGTGATATTTCCCCACTGGATGGTGAGTTCCGGTACCGACCTACCTGTCGGCTAGCGTGGATTTCCTCAACCAGGTATCTCCCACCAACGGGACACTGGCCTAGACGAGACAAGCTGTAAGCTCCCGACCGGTCTCCCGGCATGTATGGTAGTCTAGTGCACGTAAGTGCAAGTGTGTGTAAGTAAGGGGTGAGGATCGGACGAGGAAGTGGAAGGAAAGATCGTGCGCGGTCCATGACCCGTTTTTTAGGGTACTGCTCTGGCGTTCGCCTGGTGGTGATCGGAAAACCCACAGAAAACTATCGATCAGAGCAGCCGGTCGCTAGAATTCTCTTCCAGACAGCGACGGTCAGAGGCATTGGAGTGACATCAGTTGATGCCCTGAGCCACCTCTCTCGCGGTTCACTTCGGTTTGGATTACTGATGACGGTGATGATGATGATGATGATGATGTTGAGTGCCTCAGTCGCATTCGCAGAGAAGGCGAGGAAGTAACCTTATGCTTTCCATTTTGATAGACGTTTAATCATATTGGTGGCTTCCCATTGTGTTCCAATGGAAAGATGATTGTGCGGGGATCGGGAAGGGGTGATTGTTGATTAAAGATGAATAGCTATCAATGGGAAGATAGCGAATGGGTGATACAAGATGATTTGCAAAAGCAATAACGCCGAAACCACTTAGTGAAAATCTTCTTGAGTCACTCGCAACTGATCCCCGTAGCCTTCGATCTGCGAACTTCAATGCTTAACTACGGGCAAACGTTACGGAGACAGATAGGTTGGATGAATTGGACAGAATTGCATGGTTTGTATCAGTATCTGCCAAAGTAATTTTTTCATATTAGTAGTGGCAACAGAAATATTGTGGATTTAGTGTTGATAACTTATTTAGAAGAAACGATCTTTCTCAATGAAATTTTTAAAAGTCATGTTTCAAGGATTTTTTCATTTCCAATTGAGTAGCAATGTGGCCAGGATTGGTACTGCATGACAGCTGTATCAAGAACGCTGTACTGAGACGATGGGGTAACTATATACACACACATCTGACTCGCACATCACACGCATTGACTCGCTGTGTGCAAGTTACGTGGCCATTAAGGACGGATGCGACTCTAAAACAAATTTATTTATACGAGATTATTACATATCCGAGAATTTTGCTACTACCAAATTTTATGAATGCAAACAATAAAATTGAGGTTTGTGTCCTCCAACACGAATGTAGAACACGTGGAATTTAATTCCTGCATTGATGCTCCTCGTCAGCACTAATAAAGATATCAGTATGGTTTCAGTATGGTTAATTTTCTCGCTATGTTTGAATATTTGCAATACTGCCATATCTTTGTTGCGGTTTAGATGCTGGAAATTTTAATCAATTTAATGTGAATCTAACGATCATTATTTCTGTAGGTGTTGAGTAGTTTTACCTATGGAATGGCATGCGAAACATGCAAAGTGCGGATTATAAAATTAAATTTTATATGTGCACGAACTGGGGATTATGATGTCTTAGGAATGAATTGTTTGCTGGTATTTTATAAGATGTAATAAGAGTTACATAAGAGTTACGTAGTAAGAGTTGAAGTAAGACTGTAAGGAACGTACATGCGACTTAAGGCTTACAATATCATTCTGTTAATTCACATGTAATACATATTCGTGTTACATTTTCCACCGGTATTCGCAATACCTCTTCTCAACTATTGTTTTCTCCAGAACCTCTTTATTCAATACGTATTACTCACAATTCGAATACGTTATATTAGGACCAGAGGCACCAACTTTAGGGGCGCATGTATGTCCCGATCGTACCCTATTTTTTACACCTTGGATTTCAGTTTCATAATGGTTCTTTCGTCATAATCAAAATCTTCTTGTACCACTCTCTTCCTAAAGAGATTTTTTTTCTAAAAGATCCATTTGAGAATTTGCAGCCCTTGATTTGCATTCGCTAATATCTGTGGGTTCTCACTCTTGCACTCGCGACCCTGAGCATAGTTCCAATATTTGGGCACGACCACGATTTTTGTGTACTACCTACAGTTAACACTCCCGAAATCTCTTCCAATCTTCAATCAACTTCCCATCTTTTTTCGTCCATTTAATTCCATTCCTGTATGCGATACGATGTAGCTTTGTTCATGTGCGTGTTACATGTACGAAGTAACATTGATTTTGGAGGACCAAAAGAATATCTCTTTCGTTTCTGTTCATCTCGTTAACTAGTTGTAGACGATACACGTAACAGGAAACAAACATTTAATCAAGTTACCTGAAGTCATGTTAAGTCATATTACTTTAATCAACTAGTAGTTCCTGTGGCGCTTCATGTCTTTGAGAATCTGTAATTTCATTGATGTTTTAATTATCCGGTACCTACTCTTCTGGATCACAACAACCAATAAATCTCTTTCTCCTTGAATCGTCTTATCTTTCTCGAATTCCGCAACATTTCTCCGAAGAAGAAAACAGTTTCTCCATTCACGTATTGTTCGCATTCCTCTGGCGTCGACTTATGTAGGCGATGACGAATTCAGTCCCAGCGCCGCCGGCAGGTGATGAGCCTGCGATAGCGATGTTTCGACGCAAGCGCCTCATCTGTGACGGAGGCGGAAAGCAGCTTGTCTGGCGCCCGCATCTCGCGACGGGCACCGCGCCTCACGCCCAAAGGCGTTGAGCGGGCTCCTTTGCAGGCGAGGAAGCGCGTGCGTGGCTCAAAGAATTTGGCAACAGAGGAAACGATAGAATTCGGATATTAGGGACGAATTTGTAGCGGACAATTAAAATGAAGGTTCTGAAATCAGCACTGCTCAAGTTGACGGCCCCATTCGACGTACTCTGGCCCCTGTTTCTTGAGTCAGCCAGGCGAGAGGGGAGAGGCGGCTCTCGTACGCGATCGGCTCTAGTCCAGTGTAATGTATGTGACCTGTAAGTAACAGCGGCACTCTCTTGAACTCTTCTTTGAGCTTTTCAACCGGGGTGACTCAAGCGACTCGTTCAGATTCTTTGCAGGTGAACAATTATGAAGGGTCTTGAAAGCTCACAAGTCATGTTGGGCGATCTATGTTCGATATTTACTGGAAGAATACATTCCTTGGACACAATTTTCTAATAAAAACATACTATTTTCTAAATGTTCTTCTTCATTTAACTAAAACGCGATGTTCGTGAGGTGTCGCTTTTCTATACCGGTACTACACTATACCGGACTATATCCGGTAACTCAATTTTTTTCTTTCATACTAATTTTGTAGTTAGGATAGAAGTTCAATTATCCGAAACACCAAATATTTGAATCGATTTTGAAAGGAACACGGAAAATGTCAGAATTGTGAAAATATTGAGTAATGTACAAAATTTAGGAGTAGCGAGAAAAAAGAGTTAATTCTTCAAGATAAGCTTCCTTTTTTATTTGTTTTAAACTAAAACTAGTGCCATACAAGACATTCACATTGTATTGTTCATTTGAAATTTTTATCGAGATCAACTTTGTATGTAATTGAATTGACAATTTATTTTATATGCAGATCTTACAGAATTGACAGTTTTCTGAGCCTGATGAATTGAAGTAACATTTTCTTTCCCTAATGGGGATTTCGCTGGATGGAAGAAATCGAATATTTTTACAATTAAAATTCTATTTTCAGCATCTGAGATGGCTCGTGGGCAGCGTGCTAGCTTCCCGTTCTGTGGTCCCTCGGGTTCGATTCACGGTTGAGGCAACAAAATAGTTGTAGCTTTCTTTTAAAATCGTTCCAATGTCTGTAGCTGTGTGACCAAGAAAAGTTCAAACAGGCGGATCTTGCTACTTACGTTGAAGAGAATACGTCATGTGCGTTTCATGTCGCTTTTACCTTCAAGCATGGGAATTTAACTAGGCCCAGGCAAGGAGGACACCGTTAGCTGGTCGTCGAAATTAGACTACCGACCCAAAACGCCGAATACATACATACAAAATGCAATTTTGCTTTTTACTGTTTAAGCTATTTTAACATTAATTTTTAGTATTAAAACTGAATAGACTATTTCATATTAATTTTAAATACATAGTTTTTTCATTTATTTATTGTCGCATTGACGATTTGATCTTTAGCGACCCGGACTTGAAACCTACCCGAGTCATTTTACTTAATTTTTTTATCTTCCTCAAGTCGTCTGAATTCCCGAACATTCGAATGGGCCGGATCCTCGTTGAATCCCGGTAACTGGAGTGGCAGTGTCGTGTTGTGTGTTTGTGGCAGCCGCGGGCGTTGACAACCGTTTTGCTGGCGGCGTGAGGCGATAGCATCGGAAGACGCAGGGGGCCGTGCAGCGCTGCACCGCAGCGCTCTCATTCCTTCTGAGCTCGCAGCTGCAACGCATGTGGCTAACGCCACTGCAATGCACTCCCACAGGATTGCCTTCAGGGCTCTAAGTATCACCAAACTGTATCACCACTCTGATCCTATTGAAACATTTAATATAATGAGTATTTATGGAAAGGGTGTTTGTCGTTACACATTTTTTAAAGACCATTGAATGCTTAATACAATATAAGGATAATTATCTTTAGTCGTTAAATTTTTGTAAAATAACATAAAATAGCAAATGATAAATATAACTGTAAAATATAATTCCAGTAGCTAAGGATAAAATTATCAATGCGTGAATAATCAAATGAAAAAAATGTATTCAAAATTAATGTGATAATCTTCACAGTTGTTTTAAAAATTAATATTGAAATAGTTTGAACATTAACATTTAAAATAACATTTTGATTATAAAACTTGTGGTTCTCTCCCATCCAGTGGAGATCCGAGTATGTTTTTTCTCTAGTTACTATTTACTCACTTTTCTAAATGACAAATACAGCTGCGACTGTTTTTAATTTGGAGATTCCGATAACGTGCAAGGTGTAGATTTATGCCGTTGTGAATGATTTAATTAATACTTGAATGTAATTCCATAACCAGGAAATATCAAGTGATATTAACCGAGTCTTAATTTTTCAGTGGTCAAATTGAAAGGAAATGTAAATGAAGATCATACTTTAATCGGTTTCCAATCACATACCAAGTCTTGCCTGTAAACGACCTCGTCACTTGCTTGAGAAGGCCAATGAAACTATAAAGTTCACGAAACGCAGTATTTATAAGGAGAAAAGCAACACAAAACATTGCTAGTTAAGTTGTCGCTTGTAAATCATTAAGGGTAATTACTCTTACTATCCCCATTTACTTACGATCAGCGACTGACAATGGGTGGGCCCCACGTGGAGGGGCGCATCGCGGAGAGAGTGGATCTTGGTTTTATGGGAACATTGAACCTGAGACGTGCAGCATCTGCGCGATGAGGAGACGAAGCCCACGGGAACCTTTCTCGCCTTCACAATGCAGGCCTCGCGGCGCGGCGCGTTAATGGCGTAGCTTTGCCCGCGGTTTGTTCTCTGGCGCGCGTTTAATTTGCCTAATCGACAGGGCCGCTCTGGGAACATTCTGAAAGCGCGCGCCGTTCCCGCGCGTTCTCCGTGTTTGGCTCTCGCAAGACTCGAGAAAGACGGCGTTTTGTAGAATCGGAAAATTTTGTTCTCCGATGGTTTCAATGATGACGATGATGATGGTGACGATGAATAGAGATCGGAGTTTTATGATTGATTGATTGTTAGTGATTCCGGGCGCGACAACTACTATGGTCATTGGTTCCGTAAGTGTAGTGCGTGTTTTTGCTCGGAAGGTGGCAGTGGTCTTCCCCCACTGGATGTCCAGATACGGCGCCGATCTGCCGTCGGCTAAGGGAGTTTTCCCCACCTAGGTATCTCCCACCAGCTGGGCGCCAGCCAGCTGGGACAAGTTCTAAGTCCCCGACCGGTCTCCCGGCATGTGTGGTAGTGTCATGCATTTTAATGTAAGTGTATGTATAAGGGGTGAGGATAGGACAAGGAAGAGGAAGGACAGATCGCGCGCGGTCCGTGACCCGTTTCTTAGGGTACTTCTCCGGCATTCGCTTGGTGTTGATCGGAGAAACCACGGAAAACTACCGATCAGAGCAGCCAGTCGCTAGGATTCTCCTCCAGACAGCGACTGAATTCGACTTAGCTGAAGAGCTAGTGCCGAAAATTGGGACTCGAACTGCCGCCGTCGGGACTCGAACCTAGGACCTCTCGGTCAGAGTTGCTGCAGTGACCTCAAGTTGAAGTACTGAGCCACCATTACCGGTGGATTTTTGTGTAATTACATATTTTTGTCTTTTTGTTTACTGTTCTCAAAAGTGTGATCTTGGCGAATCGTCGCACAATATCCAATTTGTAGTTACATGTTTTTACGTGTTTAGTACCACATTACATATTTTACATACTTGTTATTTCCACAAAATATATTTTTATTCCATTAATTTCCTTCAATTTTAATAGATATTTTTTATGAAAAGAAGCATTTTCCAATAAAATCAGCATTTTTTCCTTTGGTGAAATCTAGGTGTGAAGAGTATTACTGACGCCGCGTTTCGTGAACTTTAAATTTAATTTCCGAGAAACTTTCGCGATCACCGATGTGTAATACTTCGATGAGAATGTTGCACGCTGCAGTGATTGTTTGCTGGTCGTATATATCGGCAGTTAGTATGATGGCTTCTATTGCGTCTAGTCTGGGTCAAGGTGCGTTTGCATCGTGGTGGGGCTGCTAAACTCCGGTCTTGAATAACAATAGATGAAGCTTTTAGTATTGACGGGAAGGTTGTATGGTGCAAAGTTTGCATGAACTTGTGCTCTACAAATGATTTTTAAAAATTTGTTTACGAACATTTTTATAAATGTAATTTTGTGTTATGTACGTTTGTTCTATAATTAGAGTATTTTAATATTACATATTAAATCCTATTTTTCATATTTATTACATATTGTTACTGTTCTCATTATATATTTACGTACATATTTTGACGTTTCATACTACATATTTTTCTGGTCTGTAATGATGAGTGTCGGACTCATAACTGAGTGTAAGTGACGGATGATTTCTCGTTCCCAAGCTGGTGACGCCAATGGTACTCTGCCATTGCATTCCTCTTGTTGGATTTTAGTGTGAGTGATCATGGAAGGGTGAGAGAAAGATCAGAGATGAAACGATTACGGATGAGACTATGGTTGAGAAGGGATACGTTGTGACAAGAGAAACAAATTCACATCTTACACGAAAATCTTTATACATTTTGATTTTTGGGCATTGAAAATGTTTCAGATATTTCAGGACCAATTGAAACCTGGCAAATTAATTTAAATTAACCTTGCTAACTAACACGGAAACTTCGAGTGATGGATAGACAAACGTAGTCACGATAACTTTATAAACAACCTTTCATACATTATGTTAGTCGGCCAAGTAACTTAATCCCCTGTTCTTCTGTGACATCCACTTTCTTGAACATCTTTCTGTGACATAGAACTTGTGTCTTACTCTCTTCAGAATGTTAGCTGATTCATAAAATAAATGCAGAGGCATTAAAATGTGTCACAATAGGTTTAAACCTGTCATTGTTTCCCATTTCTTGATAATCAGCCACAACATCAGAGCTTCTGCGCTTACATCAGTACGGTAACCTGCGAGACTGGTGCGTAAATAATTTTGTTGAATTACTTAATACCTCTGAAAAAATATTGAAGTAATTTCTCGAACCGGGATATCAAACCACCGCTTCATTGCGGAGCAACGCGATATTCGAAGTTGTTAGGCGTAGGAATAAAAGGCGGAGAGCAAACTGTTAAAATCTGGGACATATGACTGGGACATTCTGTATAAGAGAAATTCACATGGAAAAGTTAACATATACTTAACATACCACAGGCAAAAATACAGAGTATATGTGAACAAAAGAACAATAAAATATGTAATGATGTAATTTGATAAAATTTGCGAAACGTTTTGAAACACTCGTGCACCAAAATGTAAACTCGCCAACACTACAGCAGATTGATTCTTCCAATTCCTACAGCTAGCTTTTGTTTTCTATTACTTATTTGCAATGTCCCATCATCCACGGCATTGCGGGATAGTGTTTTTCTTTCACAGTTGCGTTGAAAAGTTTTTAAGTAAGCGATGTTTCGACTTTTGTTTAACGGCTGTTGTCTCTGAACGCGATCTTTGTTCAGTCCTACAATTTTTGCTCCCTATTCTGTGCACCATCTAGTAGTCGTGTCTGAAACCTTAATAAGATCAGGTCTGCTGTTTATTGCAAAAGGTGAATTTATCGTGATTGATTTACGGTTTGGAACCTTTTGGTTTCGTCGGAATTGTATTTCACAAGGCGTCACTGCTGAAAATGTCAACGCGATCGAGCGATTACTCCGGACAGCCGAATTTGTTTCCAGCAACTTCGACAATTTCGAGACCTTTAGAATTTCGTGATCCTGTTCTCACTGTGTGTTATGTTAAATAACGCGTAAGGAGTGTGTAGATGTTCATCGGTTCGAGCGCTGTGCGGAGTAGCGAAAAGATAAGAGCCCGGGAAAGGTGTCATGGCCGATTCATCCAGAAGGCACATTCTCATTGGCGCTGTTCCTTGCGCGCACGCTTCTGCTGGCGCAACCGTCGCCCGGAGAGCGGCTTTTAGAAGATCTTTCACAATTTATGCGTGCAGTTTCGGGACAAGCACTGTTGTAAACAAGAGCTAAACCTTGGAAGTCGGCTACTGCTTATTGCAGTGTCTGTGTGTTATAATAACAAACGTAATGGTTAGGTTAGCGAAGTCTGATCGTGTGCTCGGAGGGAGATAATGATTCACTAAGGTTTCGTCCGCTGAGTGACACACAAATCGTGCAAATAAAGGAAATAACGATGCACTTCCATCTTCGCTTATTACGGAGGAACCGACAGGCGGGTTACGACAGACGCCGCGTAGCAACGAAATGCCTCTAAATTGGAAGTAATTTCCACAACCTACTGACCTCAAAGCAATCTTTGGAAACGCGATACCCTAGGCCAACGTTTCATGAATTGGCTTGTAATATCGATATCGGTGAACTTTGTTTCTAGTATTATCTCGTGAGAGGAGTACATTCAGTAATAATTACTTTCTTTCAATACTATTTCTTGTAAAACTTTTCCTGTTGAAATGTCAAATTTGCAGAGCTAAGCAAATGACTCGTTTTATGCGCAATTTTGAATGAACTAAAGAAACAAGACATACTCGCACTTCAACTTGGTAGGGAGTCTGAAACATTTTAGTAACTGCATTATTGATTGACCTATTTTATATCTTCATATTTTATGTGCATGTTATTTATTGCTACTTTCACACTTATTTATAACCATTTCATACATATCATTTGTTCACTACTTGGCGCTCTTATTCGAAAGATTTATACCATGCACATAATTCTAAACTATATTTACGATAAATTGTTAGTGATCTCAAAGAAAGAAATAAGAACATAAACTTCAGAGGAATAATGATTTTAATTGAAAAGCTTGTGGCAGTAAGATGATTAGCCACAGCAAACCTCCAGCTATTCCCAAAATTTAATATTTCAATTTTGTTCTAAGTCCATTTCATTGTGTTTCTGTGCCAAGCCCTTCATAAATATCAACAAGACAGAAAAATTGACCGGGAGCGGTAGCTCAGTGCATCAACTGATGTCACTGTCAGCGCCTCTCACCGGGAGGTCGTAGGTTCGAGTCCTGACAGCGGCACGATTTTCGACACTAGCTTTTCAGCTAGGCCGAATTCAGTCGCTGTCTGGAGGAGAATTCTAGCGGCCGGCTGCTCTGATCGGTAGTTTTCCGTGGTTTCTCCGATCAACACCAGGCGAATGCCGGAGCAGTACCCTAACAAACGGGCCACGGACCGCGCGCGATCTGTCCTTCCTCTTCCTTGTCCTATCCTCTCCCCTTACACACACACTTACACTAACATGCACTACACTAGCCCATATTCCGGGAGACCGGTCGGGAGCTTAGAGCTTGTCCCGTCTGGGGCGGTGCCCCGCTGGTGGGAGAGTCCTGGTTAGGGGGAAACCCCACTATCCGACGGTAGGTCGGCGCCGGAACTCGCCATCCAGCGGGGGAAGAACACTGCCATCTCCCGAGAAAAGAACATGCACTACACTAACGGTACCAATGAACAAAGCAATTGACGCGCCCGGAAACACGAAAAAATCAGTCAATCAATCAATCAATCAGAAAAATGGTAACATCAAAATAAACTACACTTTCACCAAAACCGAAATAATACGATTTACGAATAGCGGGAGAATTGCTGGTGTGACTTCACTTGTTACTGCTCTCTTGTTACTAGAAACTTCAATTGTGTAATGTTATCGAGCCTGAATGGTCGAGGCAGCCAACAGATCAATCCAACGCCAAGGTCGATAGAGCCGCTGGTCCGATTAGTAATAGAGAAACCAAGTTGATGTTAGAAACATATTATGGAGATGCCGTTAAAAAAGTACTTGTACTATCGACGCACTTTTTCGTGTTACTGACATCGCAATCACACTGCGGTGCAGTCGACACATGCAGTTCCCCTCAGGATATCTTGGAGTTGTTTCTATTCGGTCGAAGTTGTACCAAACCGAGCTGCGATGAATCCAAAAATATTGGGCGTTCGGTAAGTAAATTCTCAACGTTCTATTTGATTTTTGCTAATAATATCTAATGACTGTCTCGTTCATTCCCTCCTGCAAAACACTTGGCTTCAAGTGGTGATCTAGGTACTGAGCATGTTGAGAATCGTGCCAGATCGCTGGTAAGTGTAAGGTTGTCTACCTCGTTCCCTGAACTGCATCAGGAGCCGCGAGTTGTCACGTGCTTCCGTTCTTGGTTGAGCCGCCAACTCTCGAGTGGGTTGCCAATGAGCTTCTTGGAATGCAGAGTGCTGTGTTTACTCCTTGGCTCCCATCACATCAAGTACTCTGCGTAATTCACGTTTTCTCCGAGGCTGCTTGACCTTGCCTTGGGCCAGCGTCCGCTCGCCCGCCCGATTCTAACGGCGAGTCGTGCGGGACGGCGGGACACCGGATTTGGCTACGGCTTATGGCCACTGGGCCGTCATCAGCGGCCACCGCACCACAAAATTAAAGATTGAATCCATGAAAGAACAAAATATCTTAATAAGAGAAGAAAAAATTCACGCATTTAGCAAATCTAAGAATAATTTACGAAAAAAATTCGTGAAGAAAATTCCTGGAAATGCGCTGTGAAACTAAGAAAAAACACATAAAACACACAATGAAATGAAGAAAAGTCTTCAAAACATTCAGTCTATATCATCTCACAAAACGACGAAAACTCACAAAAACTTTCATCTAAGCGAAGAAAATTCACTGAAATGTCATGAAACAAATAATACACGTGCGGGCATGGAGAGCCGAGGTCGCTCAGGCTAAAGGGCCGTAGTTGCCTGGGCTCGAAGGGTCGCGGGTTCGAATCCCGCTTCAGGCATGGATGTGTGTGCATGTGTTCTCCTTACGTCTCATGTTGCCCCTACAATTAACCCAATCTAAAACAATGAAAGTGGTTGCTACATGGCCTAGTATTTACTAATGACCTAAACATACACGTGAAACATTTCATAAACCAGGACAGTTCACGAAACCATTCCGAGTGTCTAAGTAAACTTAGGACTCCTCGTACAACGAAAACATTTCATGAAGCGAATGTGGAAATTTCAAATTGATAGACGTGACCCCAATTTTTGTTAATTATAGGGTCATAAATTTTAAAGTCCTTTTGGAGGTTGTGCTTTCATTTTCTTTATTTTTTATATTTAAAAATCATGAATGAAATTTCTCATTTTTTTGACAAAATAAACTAAGTAAGCAAGTTAATTAAATTTTTGTTACAAAAACTATATAAATATTTTGATTTTGGCGGCATTTGACGGATCAAATTATGCTCGAAGGACGAGGATTGTGAGCAATGACTTTGCCAATTCTAAAAATACATTGTTTTGTTAGTTTTATTATAGAACATTAATGAGATTTAGTTTGTGAGGTTCGTGAATATTATCTTTGCCAAGTACCATCACAAGGAAAGTCAACCTTATTAACATTCAAATACTAAATACATTGCTTGTTTTCCAATATTAGAAATGATCCATTCACAGTTATGTTTGCCGAAGGACGCGCATTTGTTTGTACGTCGATTTCCTTCTTACGTTTTTTTCTGAAGTTGACGAATGTATTTTCTTAGTTTGCTCATCATTAATTTATGGCCATTTTACGTATATGACTGATGCTAACGGATTATATTTAGCAATGACTTTTCGACCCATTTAGAATCACAATATATTTTAAAATGCAATTGACTTTAAAGAATATAATAGTATTCAAGCCAACATGATCATAGTTCTGACACAATAAACTAAATAATCTAATATGATAAACAATTTTAATTTTTACACACAATAAATTATTCTTAAATTGTTTTGATTTTAGATTAGAAATATCCTTTAATGATGGTTTGTACTTCTAAATTTTCAAGCATAATATTAGAAATGATTAAAAAAGAATTTGAATCAGTCAGTAAATAATGAAATTAATTTTTTCTCAAGTCAACGTTAATCCTCACATTCAAGGAAACTTCTTTAAAAACTAATTGTAGAGACATTGTTTCTTATTAATTTCAATAATAATAAGTATTTACAATCTCTCTCTCTCTCTCTCTCTCTATATATATATATATATATATATATATATATATATATATATATATATATGAACTAATTACCAACAGTAAGCTAAATAATTTAAGTATATTATAAAATTCTTGACCGTTTCCTCCATTGTGTGAAAGATATGTTGTATTGAATTCAGACATTTTAACTCCAAGCAAGACGTGAAGTGAATTATTTGAAGTATTTGAACACAGATTTTTTCAGACATCTACGCAGAATAGAAAGTATAAACTGGTGGTGCTACAGAATAGCACAGACATTCTCGTTCTAGTTATTTTCGTAATAATTTTAATACGAGTTAGCTTTTCGGTTTCGCCCCACCCTCTTCCCAGCTGTTACCTGTCGGTGTCTAAATAAATATTTTTTCACTTATTCTCAGTTTTTACGTTCTCTAATAGTGAAATTGGAATATGATTTCAAGAATAAAGAGAATTCCCAAAACTGGATCCTCGATGCAAATTTCCATTGACACATTTTGAGCTATTTTTGAGAAAATGCCATTTAGGGGTTTCTGAGCATGCGCAAATTTTAGCTCATTTTATAGAAAACTTTTGATTTTTTGAGAATCTACATGATATCATTTGACGATCTATTCTTACAAAAAGTCTGAAGAAGTTGGTGCTGTTGTTGAAAAAAATGTCGTTTGTGAGATTCTGAAATGCGACTTTTTTAACTCGTTTCTCAGTAAAAGTTAGAGTTTTTGAGAAATTTCATAGCAGATCATTGATTTGTACTCACAAATGCAATGTCTAAAAACGTGTCAATCGTGTATTAACGACGCAAAAGTTTTATTTAAAGTAGTATTTATTTTAATGTGGGTAATATTTGAAAACGCCAAAGAATATATCAAAATGGCGTTGATATAATGTTATTTATTACGTTTACCACTATTCCTACAAAAAGCTTTAAAACAATTTTGGAGTCATTTGTGAGAAACTCTTTTATTTAAAATTGCCCATTTTGTCATCAAAATTTCGCGAAAACAACTGGTAGATTGGAAAAAGGATATGGCATTAGTTAAGGAATTAATTGTGGAGAACAAATTTCAATTCAAGAAAAATATCTATCTTAAATTTTTTTAATTGAACCAAAAAGTTGCAAACTTTTGCAATTTTCGAAACTTCTATGCTAACCGAGAAAAAAGGTCCTATGCTATCTTTATATGTGTATTCTACTCTATTCTTAGAAGAAATTTAGAGGAAAACAATTTGAAGTCTTTTTTTTTTTTGAGAAAATTTTGAAGTTGTCTCAGGGGTTTTATGTTAAGTACTCCCAAAATTCAAAGACTTCTTTTCAAAAGCTCAGGGCTTTGAGTCGGGCCAGATCGGCCTGGAAATATAACTTTTGTAAAAATTCTACAAGTTACTTAGGCGCTAGTGTGGTTCAGACTGACTGCCGGTCAAAAAAAAAAAAAAAAAAAAAAAAAAAAAAAAAAAAACCGTTTTTGCTAACAGGGAACACCGAAACATGCACCTCCGTTGAATTCCAAATCGATTTACCATAGCATTACGTAGTAGTACTCTCTATACTGCACATATTACTCCGCATATACATTCGGAAAAGAGAAAGTAAAGAAATACGGTGATGTATTTCGGCATTTCTTACTAAAGCTGAATGCTAATTTTTATACGAAAGTTTATTTTCGCCGTGTCTTGACGATGTGGAAATCAATTTTTACATTTTTCGGCGAATTTTGTTTAGGATGTTCACTATGTTGCATCTTTAACCGTTCCATATGTTGCCTCATATCTTCTTTTCTCCGCTCGTCAGTTTACTTTCGTGGGAAGGTTGCATTCTTCTGGTTCCTCGAACTCGTTGGAACCAGTTCACTTATTACACCTCGATCTGTCTCGTTCGGTCACCTCAGTCCCAAACCGGTTAACTGTTTCCTCTCTATTACATATGCTATATGGTAACTCATTAGAATAATTTCCACAATCCCTTTATTTGTATTTTTAATTAATAAGAATACAATTAATGGGGTGCCGTAAATTTTCGAATCTGTTTCAAAATCTCAAATATATGTTCGTCTTAACTTTTGTACTGGTTTAAGGGATATCTGTGAATAAATAGACGAAAAAGACGACGAAACAATTTCACTTGCTTGCTTGAAAGCTTAATTCCTTCATTTTTATGAACAATATACGCCCAATATGACAACAGCCTTACTGGTGGTAGCTCACAACTGATTACCTGACGTTACGAAGACGTGTTCATTCGCTTTTTTTTTGGTTACGTAAATTTAGTTTTTTATGGTTTACTAGTTCATTGCTGTGTGTTTACGGACCTGAAACAAAACACGTAACGATATTATTAATACCCGTGCGGGCCTTTCTGATTCTTTATGCCCTCGGGCCTTTTGAATATTTTATGGCCCGCTCTAATACCAACACAACACATACATTTTTATGAATTCGATTTATTAAAGTTACGATGCAAGCAATCAAATACTACAAATAAATGGCATAAAGCTCAAATAAGTAAAATAACTCGTTTTAAACCTTATTTTGGTTAATTGCCATGAAAATTGCAATTTTAGAAGGTTCCCGTAAATTTATAATTGCCATCAGTCACGTACATTTCACTGTTACGTATCACATTTTGTAGAGACATATTCTTGAGTAGCAGATCCAGTTATAGTAATACGATGTAGACGGCACATCGGCTAACATCCTCGTAATGTTATTTTTGGTGTTATGACATATTCCAAATAGCTTTTAGCAATGGATGCATATAATCTAAAAGTACCGTTTCATCAGCGTAATTTTCACTGTTATTCTTACTGTTATATAACTTTCAAATACACCATAAACTTTTCATATATTTCTCCAGAGTTTACTTGAAACTACTGTCCGTAGTTTTGTTAGCTTTTGTGAGAATTTACGCAGGAACTTCACAATATTGTTTCATTTTGTACGAAACAATCAGTCCAGCAACGATTATGCAATAGTAATTAGATGCACAATGTTTTGTTTATCTGACGTCGTATTGACAAATGACTATTGCAATGCGACTTTTCATTTTAGACGCAAGAAAAATTATAAAATATTCTCGTTTGATGCAGCAACGAACTTGTAAACCATAAAGTTTTATAATAACCACGGGCGTTACTAGATGTTTTTGTTCCTCAGCCGACTTCCAACCGCTCGGGTCAGAGGCCCTCGGGTTTGGAAGTTGCCCTCGGGGCAAAAACATCCATTTAACGCCCTTGATACATAAATATCTATAATGTTTAGGAGATTGATGATTGTGTTATACTGTCAAACCTACAGCTGATGCATCCAGGACAAAAATGGAAAAGACGCACCTACTATGTTTAACTTTGCTCTACTTGGGACAATCAGCCAAATATTTTTTTTCAAATATCGTATAGCATGTGTAAAACGCCTTCATTTCCACATCCACTTTTTGTACAGAAACTGAATAGATCAAAGTAAAATATTTTTTATAGGACTTTGGACAAAAAATGGGATGGAAATTGTAGCATGGAAGCAGGTTAGCAGTAGGGGTGGAGGGAGGATGGGGAAGGAAAACACGCCGCGGTCGGTTCAGATTTCGAGGAACCGCTCGGGCAATCACCGAAATCGCTCTGATGAAAGCAGGAAAAGAGATCGATAGCCAGAGTATTCGTCTAGATTTCTCCTCCAGACTCTAGTATTATTCGATCCAGCTACTTAACTGGCCTGCCGCCACCATTGAGATTGGGATCTTGCAGCCTTCAAAACTTTTCACGACTTTTCTATCTTCAATTTATTCTTAGTATTGAACAGTCGGCACATTTGTACACCCCACAAAAAAAGAAACATTAAAGGTTTATGCAGCTTCACTGTTTACGCAGTGAAGACAGCAGCCATGCAATTGTCACAAAAATTATTTCAACGGAAAGTACGATAATACAGAATCAAAAGTTATCTACTAAATACAAATGGGATTTATACTGATTCATTACAGATTATTTAAAAAACTGTGTCCCAGTCTTAAAAACTTCCCATTTCTATGTTGCAATACTTCAGTCACTTGATGAGTGTGAAAATCGAATAGTAAAACATTTGGGTAATGATGAAAATGGAAAATTAAAAATTTACAAAAAAGAATCCGAAAGTTATCCTAATTCAACTTGAAAATGTTCGCTCATCGTATACTGTCAAGGACCTAACTGACCAAAAGCATGTAATTATTCAACAATAAAAAATTGAATATAAAAATTTAACAATTAATTAAATTATATCAATAAAATCAGTTTTAACATGTTCTAATTATTAAGTTTTGTGCATGTTGATTTAAAGAAAGTTATTTAGCAATGAGTAGTTTATTGTTTTAAAAAACTTTGTTTTACCGCGTATGTTCATACTATTAAATAGAATAATTTTATAATCACTTTACACTCGAAAATGTTTCAGTTTAGATGTTTACATTCAGAATAATTAATACATATGTACTTGTTGGGCCGATGCAAATATTCCGCACTTCGAAAAAGATGGTTTTAAAAGTAATAACTTCTTACTGGAACCCAAGATCGAACAACCAGGTTGTGAACAGTGTGTTACAGCATATGCAGCCCAGTAATGTGCGTGAATAAACATTTTAACATGGCGATTAAATTACACAGAAAATCAATCGAATCAAAATCACTTCACCGGCAAAGGTGGCTCAGTGGATCAACTGAGTCCACTGCAGTGGCTGTGGCCAGGAGGTCTAGGGTTCCACTTCCGACGGTCGCAGAACTTTCGGCACAAGCTCGATAGCGAATTCAGCCATTGTGTGGAGGAGCTGCTGAATTCTAGCGACCGGCTGCCCCGTCAGGTAGTTTTCCGTGTTTTCTCCGATCAACACCAGGCGAATGCCGGAGCAGTACCCTCACAAACGAGCCACGGAAAGCGCGCGATCTTTCCTTCCACTTCCTTATCCTAACCTCTCCCCTTACACACACACTTACACACTGCACTCCCACACTTGTTGGGAGACCAGTCGGATGCTTACAGCTTCCGACAAAGGTGGTGCAACGCTGGTGGGAGACACGTGGGTGAGGAAAACCCCTCTAGAGAACGATAAGTCGGCGCTGGATCCCGGCAGCCCTAGGGGGAAAATCATCGCCACCTCCAGCGACATAACATACACTACACTTACGGGACTCATAAGCTCAGCAATTTAATGCGCCCGGAATGACTAATGAATCAAAATCAATTTATTCACAAATCATCCCCCGACGTTTGGCGTGCGTTTTGTTATCTCTGAATTTGTTTTCGTCTCCTTCGGGCGGCGTTTGTTTTGGAGCGCGCATTAGAAAGCCGCGCGCGGAGGCGGCCGCGACAGGTGCGGCGCCGCGCGGCCGGCGAGGGTTTCGCCCAACGAAAGTGAGCACGGCGCGGCGCAGGCGCAGCGCAGGCGCATGCGGCGGCGAGCGAAAGAGCTCGAAAGTGGCCGCGCGGGACGCCCCCGCCCCTTCCCCACCTCGCGCGCACGGCGCCGCGCCGGCCGCACACTGCGAGCGCCTCGTCCCCCGCCCCATCCGCCGTTTGACGTTCCGCGCAGCGTCCACGCTCCGGTAGGACGGCTGGGGCCACCCGAATGTAGTGGTCTCATCCTTTGCCTTCCGTGTTGGAATGTCTGGAGGAGAATTCTAGCGGCCGGTTGCTCTGATCGGTAGTTTTGCGTGGTTTCTCCGATCAACACCACGCGAATGCCGGAGCAGTACCCTAACAAACGGGCCATGCAACCGCGCGCGATCTGTCCTTCCCATTCCTTGTCCTATCCTCTCCCCTTACACACTTACACTAACATGCACTACACTACCACATATCCCGGGAGACCGGTCGGGAGCTTAAAGCTTGTCCCGGCTGGGGCGGTGCCCCGCTGGTGGGAGAGTCCTGGTTGGGGGGAAACCCCACTAGCCGACGGTAGGTCGGCACCGGATCTCACCATCCAGTGGGGGAAGATCACTGTCATCCACGGAGAAAAAACATGCACTACACTAACGGGACTAATGACCAAAGCTGTTGACGCGTCCGGAAACACGAAAAAATCAATCAATCAATCAATCGAACCGTGTGCATTTATTTTTTCTTGTTTCATGGGTTATACTCCGATTTAATTGAAGTGACCTCTGACGTTTGATAAGCTGGACGTGGATATCCAATCGGGAAGACTTATGTATTGAAATTTGTGCTTCCGATTGGATAACTGCGTCCTAGCTGATCACACGTCAGAAATGACTAATTAAGGTGGAAAATAATTTGCGTGGAAGCGGCCGAATTCTTGCAGTTATACACTGATATTTTCGACGGAAGTTTCCTTTAAAACAAACCTCCGCCGCGCGGCTATGGTATTTTCAGGAGGCACGCCCCTTGGACAATCCATGTTAAATATGTTTTGGACAAGGCGAGTTAATTAAGGATGGATTTTGTGGGTATTCCCCATTTCCCCTGGCTCTCATTCAGTAGTCGAAAGTGAATAGCATCTTGACATTGTATCTGAGGCTAACAGGGTTTAAATCTCTGTCACCCTATTTAAGAAAATGCTACTAAACAGAGGAGTAACGTAGTGGATTTTCTTAGGGTTTTTATTTAATCGGTTTTAGACTATTAACTCACCGTGCATTCCTTCATAATTAAATTTAAGCTTTTACCGATTATTCATAAGAGTACTGACTACCTTCCTACAAACCAAATCCATGAAAAGAAATTATAATAAAATATTCGAAGAATAAATAGAGACGATTGTTAAAATCGGCACGTATTTATCCCCTGATAATACTTGTTTTATTCTAGAATTGACGCACTTTTCAACAGCTTTTATCTCTGAATCATAATAGTTTGCAATATGTTAGTAATCTCTATGCTTCTTTTAAGCTCTTCTTATATCTTCCTTTCAAATAGTTTCTTATTCCTTCTCTCTAGTCTTCCATATCTCTCAATCGTACTTTTCTACGTCATCATTATCTTCATTTCTTAATCCATTTACTGATCTCTATCCCGGTTGCAACCACCTAGATTCGTCACTCAAGTTGCTAGTTTTCCTCATTCTTCAAATTAATTTCATTCTGAAGCGAATTTTATTGTCAATTACGTCATAGTTTCCTTTCAATTATCTCATTCATTCATTCCTTATTTCCTATTGCGATATTAACATCCTGGCTTCCTCTGACGTCAATGCTCTTACTTCGTTCGCTGTACTCCACTCCGTTCCCCTACTCCGTTGCCCTTGATCATCGAAACGCTCCCACGCAGGGCAGTCGCGTTGCTCAGAGCTCTTAGCACACCGTCCTGCGTCTCTCGCTTGCCGTGCCTCCACCGCTGGCGCGCACGGGACGTTAGTCCTTCTTGGGCAATTGCTAGGATTAGTCAGCGCGTTAGAAGGCGGGGGAAAGAAAGTGATTTGTGTGCATTCGCTTGCACGAAGCTTTAGCGAAGAAAGCTGCGAAGTGAATGTTGAGGAACGTGTGTCATCATCCTGTGCAATCGATGTTTGTCGATTTTCCCTTTCTCTGAAAACAAGCAAAAACTGTACGAGATGTCCGAGAGATGATTCTTTGTTCTAAAATGATGATTATTCCTTCGAAGTATGCAGGTGAAAAGTAAAGCGATTAGTTCTAATGCTTTCTCCTTAATTGGTCTGCAGTTTCTGGAGCAAAGTTTCCTTGGAAGAAACAAGGTCGTGGATGGCGCCGGAGACGTTGACTCTGTTTTTTGAAGGAAGTGCTCAAATAACTTTCCTTCATCGCCTGTTAACGAGGCGCTTAATTGCTAGATACCTGTTTGTCGAATACAATTTATTTATGTTTATCAATCAGTAAACTTGGATGAAAATCATGATTCAAAGAAAATGTAAAGCAAACTGATTTCTAACATCGAGCACGGCATCCTAATTAACCTTGTGATGTTGAATATTCAAGAACATTATTTCAGATTGAACTGTCGACTACAGTATAGTTATATTATACGGAAATTGATTGCTATATAGTTATCTATTCTACGTCTTGTTTTAACGGTAGCTATATCTTAAATATTGATATGATAAGAGTACGGTGTTATTTGTAATATGTGTATTACTGTATAGCCATACCAAGGACACGTTCAGCATGCATGAGCATACAAGATTGCATTCCTCTTCGCACAACGCAAAGGTTGTTTGTTGACCTTGCGACAGGGTAGTGACGAACACGGGTGTACAACGGCAAGTGAGGAAGTTCCGAGATTCATTATTTTGGGGGCTTGTAATCAAGACTTTCGCTCAAAAACTATAAAATATGCCTCAAAAGATAGCCCTCAAATATAATAATACATAGGTACAATAAATACACTAGGAATATGAGTTACGTACCCATGGCAGAAGTATTTTAAAGCACATTTAAAGAAGCATTTTAACCATGCACTTCTCTCCACAGTACGTCACACCGTTTTTAACAGTTTTTGAATAAATAAAGCATACTTTTGCATTAGAAATGTTTAAACAGTATGTTAACGTATGTTAAACAAATGTTAACGTATAAAACAGATTATTTGAAGAATAATTGAATAAACAAAAATTACAATTTTAAAAGATCAATAAAGTGAGTGTTATAAATAAAATAAAACGTAATTGAAATTCGAGATACCATTAAATTATTAATTCTTCATAAGATATGTTCTAGAGTGATAATTTGTTCTGGTTTATAGAAAGAATTTTCATTGCGTTGGACCTTGTACAGTCACTTAGTGTCAGACTGCCGTCGATGTCTTTGACCGGACCGGGGGTCCTAGGGTTGAAGCCCCTATTACCTACTTTGTTTTACTAGTTAGGGCGAATTAAACCAGTCAGAAGGAGAATTGGGAGGATGCTCAGATTGGTAGTTTTCCGTGGTTCCTCAGAGCAGTTCTCGGCGACTGCCGGAGTAGTATCTCAAAAAACGGGCCAAAGATCTCTTGCAATGTTTCCTCTCACACCATGTCCCTTAAACACACACGCACACTTGTGAATCGAATATACTTCACTACCGCGCAAGTCGAAATTTCTTGTTTCGGCTGGGATGGTTCCCCGTTGGGGGAGAGATCTGGAGGGGAAATTCCCGCAAGGCGACGTGTAGGTTGCCGTCGGACCTCACTTCTAGCGGAATGAGAACTGTACCATCTCCTGGGTTATAATAGGGTGTCCCACCAACTATGTGCCATCCGCATAATATCTAAACGGTTCGTGATATCGAAATGCAGTTTTTGTTCTACAATGCAGAATCATGGGGCAAGTGATAGTCTGAACAGATATTGTTCGCATTATTTTTAGTTCTTGAGAAATTTAATCTCCTTTGGCTTTTTAAATGGAGCCGTGTGTTTTTTTCACCAGCAATGCATAGATCATAAAAAAGGAATGCAATGACGTATCTCATGTTAGTACTTTGATAGAAATTTGAGTACAAAAACTGACATTTTTACGTGTGATTTTAATTTAAACAGTATTTACTTTAGCAGCTCTTGCAAGTGTCACCTTTGGGCAAGGTGGCCTACCCCAATGACGACAAAGACCACCTTCTTCAAAGGCGACAGTCGGAAGGACAAGTAAAGGAAATTTTGTCGGTTTAATTTAAAATAACATGTCAGAAACTATTATATTGTGGTCAAACTACTGTCAAAGCATTAACAAATGATACATTAGTGAGAAAAATATACAGTTCCATTTAAAAGAAATCAAAGATAATTAAATTTTTCAGAAACTACAACCATTACGAGCAATATTTTCACTGCGTATTACATGCCTCATGATTCCGCATTGTTGCACGAAAACTGCATTTCGATATCGTGAACTGGGCCGAAGATATGTCGGTGGTCCACAATTGGTGGAACACCCGGTATTCATTTACAGGTCTAATAACTATACTGGAAGCGCCCGAAAAAAAAAAATTATCTTAGAAGTATCGTAATCTAAACCATTTTTGGAATGTGCGTAATATGAAGTACACGATCAAATTGAAGATAAATACAAATTTCTTCGTACTGTTAAAAAACTGTTTTGTTCCATTTAATGGTTCATTATTTTAATTTTAGTGTAATAAATAGTGGTAGAGGTCAATCGAAGTTCCACTGTTCTAGAAATAGTCGCAACAATTGCGATGGGTACTATTCAACGATGCTCGTTCTGTGTGTACAAAGCTCCCAGCAAACCCTGAGATAATATAATGCCAATCTTGTGGGCCCGGTGGCCGAGATCGCTAAGACAGTACTGTCGTAGTGATCTCGAACCGAAGGGTCGCGGGTTCGAGTCCCACCTCGGGCATGGTTGTATTTCTGTTCGTCCTTTCACTCCTTAACGTCACCATATCTTTTCCTCTTCATAGTTACCATATCGTTAACACCAATAATGGTCGCTAGTGACCTAGATGTTAATGCGACCTTAAATAACCAATTTAAAAAAATGCCTGTCTTATCGAGTTGTAATCTATCCCTCCGCTTCCGCGCGCTCATCTTCTCCCGCTGACTCCTCTCCTCCTGCACAGTGGGCACCTCATTTGCTTGAGCAGAAGTTATTTGATGTTGTTTATTATTTTCCAAAATATATTGTTATATTATTCATTCACTTACTTTGTCTATTTTATTATTTACACCACTGTTCCTCTTTATGTTAATCATTCAATTTTCCCTTTGTTGAAACGAGGATGGGAAAATATTGTTCCCGAAAAGTACTTCTGGGCAAAAAATAACTATATACTATTTATTTTTTACTATTATGGTTTGATTGTCCCTATACCTATAACATGGATTACCACAAGATATCGGCTACCACCACGGAATTTACCTCATTTCCCTTATGAGAATAAGTATCACGCATGCCACGGGCTGCAAGCAAGACCTAGAACGCTGCCTTGTGAACAGATATGTTGTAAACAATATGAAGCGCAAATTAAACTAAAAAAACTAATATTAATTTTGACAACAGTGTATGCAAAGTAAAAGTAAATGAACTGAGGTTGTCTGGTATCAAATCTCTATTTCTGCTTAAGATCTTTTCGATCGCGTAGCGATCATCGTCAGAGCTTGTAGCTGCTGGGCGAAAAACGAAGTTCTGGCAGAAACGCAGAACTTCATTTTACACCCAGCAGCTACAAGCTCTGACCATGATCGCTACGCGATCGAAAAGATCTTAAGCAGAAATAGAGATTTGATACCAGACAACCTCAGTTTATTTACTTTGAATTAATAAGGTATCTACATCACCAACAGTCTAATTAATAATTAAGTATGCAAAGTAATTTCAAAAGTTTGTGATGTGAGTAGTATGTTATCAAAAATTATCATTAAGTTTTTATAATATCTTCAATATTTTAAAAAAATTGATATTAATGGAATTAGGCTACGGAGATCATTTTCTGTACGAAAAACTACACATTATGTTCATGGAAGAATAAAGATAAGCCTACAATGATGATTAAATTTGCATTTTTAATGCGTTTTGTTTTCGGATTTTCTCTTATTGTTGATAATATTAGGTCATTAGGTCTACAACAGGGCGTTTTCGTTTATGTCACCGTGGTCGATGGTTACCGCAACATGTCTAATGATGTCGGTCCGTTATCTAGCCATCCATGAAGTTGAGGAAAAAAACTGTGTGGAGATCGAATGACACGAGATTTCGCGACCCTTTGTGTTTCCTAACGGTGTAACAACTTTCCGTCTCGTTGCTATTGTGACTTACAATGTCGTCGGAATTCATGAATTATCGTTCGAATTTCGTTATGACACTGTTATCGCACAACAGTGTCATAACGAAAATAATAGCCTCATAAAACAAAAGCGACTTCTTCAAATGAGGAGTGAGAACTACACTTGGTTGTTATAAATCTTTATGATTTTAAGGCCCGTTCACGATGACGAAAATAATGTTGAAGAGTAAGATATCTTACAGGTTTCATTACCTGACACATGAAGAAAATACAGAAATTTTGAAGGTTAGATATGTATTTAATCCATGATACTTGGGTATGTATTCTATTTCCATACATTCTACATTGTTCATTTGTATTCCTGTGTTTATTTATATCAATTTATATGCTAAATATATTTGTTCACTTATTTTCATGTTTGTAGAGCACCTGAAAGTGGGATAAATTATTTCCAAAACATATGTACGGCAATTTATTGTTTACATGAAATTTAAACTGTAATAAACTTTGTGGTTAATACCTGGATCGTTAATTAATAATCAATATTGATTTCCACAATATATCTGCTACCACCACGGAATTTATTTTACTTTATGTTATGGAGAAAATATCATTGATAATTAAACTTATGCAAATTGTTCTTTGCTTAACGTGCAAAATCAAGAACTCTATTAAGAAGGTGTGCAAGAATCATAGCTCGAACTTCGGTCTTACCTGGTGCCCTTTCATTAAGGGGAGTCTGAAGACACGAAAAACCTAGTTTAAATGAATGAATCAGGAGGATCAACCAACTGCATCTAAGTCAATTACATCAACGAAGAAACGATGCCCGAACATACGTCTAAAAAGAAATATTTTAGATTTTATCGAGAAATGCTTTTTTTCTAAATTGTATAAAAAAATGCGATTTTCGACACTATTCACAATAGTCCAAAATTTAGGTAAAATCAGAAAATGAATTGTTGAATGAAAGGAAATTGAATAGAAAGATGATCTTCTGCACTAGTCAAATACGTCCGAATTCATTTTTGAAATATGAGAAGATTGTTAAATTTCGCGTAATTAAAGTAAATGATAATTGTTACAAAGCTCAACAATTTTCATCCAGTTCATGTCACAATCTTGAAACAAAAATTCACACGCAACCCTGCAGTCCAGAGGGAGGCGTCAACTCGGTCCAGCTTCAGTCGCACGGAGCACAAATCCGCCAGGCGTCGCCTAGCAACGAGCACGGCCTACCTGGGCAGACGCGGGGCCATGTCGGCTCCGTCACCGAAGGCGGCTGCTCTTCTCTCGGGCGAAAGACTGTGGAAGGCGCCGGCGGGGGCGGAGACACGCGGACTGCTGCACTCGACGGAGGGCGTCTGCCTGCCTGCCTGCCACTCAGACACTGACTGGAGAGCACGTGCGTCTCCGCGGCTCGGAGCTGGCCAACTAACCGACATCCGGCCTCGCGGAGCGGCGCGGCGCGGCGCGGCGTGGCGCCGCCCCCGCCGCGGCCGCCCCCTCCCCGCCCCAACACTTTCTCTGGAACTCTCCTCTTCCTCCGGCTCCGCGGATGGGGAGGTGGTCTTCGCCGGCTCCCCTCCCAGACACGCGACGGCCGCCCCCGCCACGCCCCGCCCCGCCCCCTGCACTTTTACAACCGGTTTCGCGACAACAAGGAACTCGGAACGGCGCTTGCTGGCCGGCCGGCCTGTCGCTGACGGAGGCGTAATTTCCCTTGATACAACACACGGGGGGGGGGGGTGCAGGCGGGCGATGGGCGGAGCGGGGTGGGGCGGGCAGCGGTGATGCGCGGGGCGACGCGTGTGTAAGAAGAGGTGGAGGCGGCGCAGGAGGAGGATTCGTAGCCGTCGCTTTCCCTTTCTTTGGGCTGGGGCTTCCTGTGTTGACGCGTCGTGGTCGCTGGGCAGCGCGGCCGCGTTCGGGGCGCGTCTTCCTGGGCGCCGCCCTACGCCCCCGACCGCCTTTCTTTCCTTGCGCGCCGCCCAGCCACCCGGCCGGCTGAGGTGGCGCGACTGATGGCAACTGCAGTGCCTCGGACCGGGAGGTCCTACGGTTCCACAGTCCGTTTCACGGTCCGACCCGTGTGCAACCTTCATTATTCCACATAGTCTACCGCTTTTGAACTTCTCTCGCTAAGGAACCACGATTTTGCTGTTGATTCTGCGTTTCTAATTGCTGCCTGTAGCCTTATAAGCATGTGTGGCATAGCCACGCCTTCAACTGATGTCAGTGCAGTGCCTGTGATCGGGAGATCCTAGAGTTCCAGTGCAGACGGTGACAGGATTTTTGACACCAGCTACATAACTATATACAGTTCAGCCGGTCTCTGGAGGAGAACTCCAGCGGTCGGCTGCTATGATCGATAGTTTTCAGTTGATTCTCCGATCAACACCAGCCGATTGCTAGAGCAGTACGCTGGCAAATAGGCCATAGACCGCCCGCTATCTTTTCTTCCTCCTCCTTGTCCTATCCTTGCCCCCTTACTTACACTTACATTCATATGCACTACATTACCACACTCGCCGGGATTCCAATCGGGAACTTAGGGAACCGGCTGAAACGGTGCCTCGCTGGTGGGAGATACTTTGTTGGAAATATACTTATACCTGTTTGGGAGATACTTATCGGGAAGGCTACGTAAGTCATCGCCAGATCTCGCCATTCTCTTCTTTTCCTAACCTCACCCCTTACCTACTCACTCTTAAGATGACATGCACAACACTACCACTTGTCGAGAGACAAGTCGGGAGCTTACAGCGTGTCCCGACTGAACAACATAGAACACTTCAGCGGGTGTTCAGCCAGTAATTTTAAAGTGCTCATGGATCACATAGAAACACGAATGTTTTTCGACGTTTGTCACAAGCGTCGTTACGAAGTCATTGCAATACCCGGCACAGTGTTCCAATCGCGACAAAGGCAAGATAAATTTGTTCGTTCCGGCCGAAACAGGAGACGCGGGCGTTGCGCAAGAGTGTTTCCTCGGCGCAGCTGGCGCCGCGCCGTCCTCGTCGAGAGAAGTTTGGAGAGTTTCGGCTCGCGACATTGACCCCGTCCCCTTCTCGCTCTCGCTCTGGCTCTCGGCCCGGAGATGATTTTCTTCTCCTGGACGGAGTAAACTCGTGGTGTCAGCTGGCTTTTGATTTTGCTCGTGGCGGCGATTCGAGAGTTATTACGGTGTGAATGATCATGTATATGAATGTGGAAGGTAAAGGTGACAATCTCTGGGTGTGGCACACCTTCACTGACATTTTTCGGTGACTCATTTGCCAGAGATTTTGCACCATCGCTATTGATCATACCTTGAGATATGAAGCATAAATAAAGATGCTATAATAATAATAATAATAATAATAATAATAATAATAATAATAATAATAATAATAGTGATCATGACAGCAACATGTCTTTTTAACAAAAATCTAAAGTATTAGTTGGAAGAAATGAGGTCTTCCTCCTCACAAAATAATTCCAAAAGCTCAAAAGTTCAAAAACTCAGTCATTATTGAAACCTGCCGCATTGTTGGCATGGTTCTAAATATGTGAAGCGAGGAATGTGGTATGCCCAGAAGCCCATCAAACCCGGAACCCTGGGCGAGGAAAAACCCTGAGGAAAATAATAATAATAATAATAATAATAATAATAACAATAATAATAATAATAATAATAATAAATTGATTTTTTTCGTGTTTCCGGGCGCGTCAACTGCTTTGGTCATTAGTGCCGTTAGTGTAGTGTATGTTTTTTCTCGGGAGATGGCAGTAATCTTCCCTTGCTGGATGGCGAGATCCGGCGCCGACCTACCGTCGGCTAGTGGGGTTTCCCCCTAACCAGGACTCTCCCACCAGCGAGGCACCAATTCAGCCGGGACAAGCTCTAAGCTCCCGACCGGTCTCCCGGAATGTGTGGTAGTGAAGTGCATGTTAATGTAAGTGTGTGAGTAAGGGGAGTGGATAGGACAAGGAATAGGAAGGAGAGATCGCGCGCGGTCCGTGGTCCGTTTAATAGGGTACAGCTCCGGCATTCGCCTGGTGTTAATCGGAGAAACCACGGAAAACTACCGATCAGAGCAGCCGGCCGCTAGAGTTCTCCTCCAGACAGTGACTGAATTCGACGTAGCTGAAAAGTTAGTGTCGAAAATCCTGCCGCCGTCAGGACTCGAACCTAGGACCTCCTGGTCAGAGGCACTGCAATGACATAATAATAATAATAATAGTAATAATAACAATAATAATAATAAAAGTAATAATAATAATAATAATAATAATAATAATAATAATAATAATAATAATAATAATAATAATAATAATAAAAATAATAATATTAATGATAATATGTGCAATTTGTTGTTGCTTTTCCTGTTGATCCTTGCCAAATGGTGTTGCGCTAGTTGAGACGTTGGATGCAGGTCTGGACCATACAGGATCAATCTTCAGATAGATACCAGAAAATATGAATCTTCTTGTTAATTTATTTGCGTCTCGACGTTTCGTACATTTTGCATGCACTTATTCAAGAGCAATGAACCTGGCGTCTTAAACCCTTACTCGTATAAATTATGCAGTGGCAGCGGAGATCTTGTGGTACTCCAATTTTAAAATTTCAGGATATAAGAGGTATCAACCACAATAGTAGGCTATATAAATTTACTGTGTAGAAAATTCACTACTAGTCTAGCCTTCTGCCTTCGTACCTCGTACGAGTCACAAAATGTCGCCATCCTAGGACTGATTTTTATGTTTATTTAATGTGTTTAATCTGTTACTTGGAGCCACTGATGATGAGAAAAAAATTCTCGAAACACGTGTATGGCTGAATATTCTACACAGAAAATTTATATAGCCTGCTATTGTGGTTGATACCGTTTATATAATGAAATTTTAACCTCATTTACACGACCTGATATTTACATGATTAAAATATTTCTGTGCGCCGAATGTGGAGTCGACTTGGGGGGGGGGGGGGAAGTTCTAGAATAGTTCATGTGCCGGTTATGGCAGGCGATGCACGACTGGCTAAAATAGTAATAAAAATATTTTAATAATAATGACGCGGTAATTTCACATAATTTATAACATTATTCAAGTGTTAATTTGTAATGGTGTGTGGTAATCGAAGTGTAGGCATTTGGAGGTGCCCTCAGTACAATACCATTTCCTTTAAACTAAAGTCTTTCATTATGAAGGGGTTTATGAAATAGGAGAGGGAACCAGTGGTAATAAACATTCGCTAGCAAATGTGTGTGTTTGGCATATTGTTTGAGGAGTCATATCTTTCCTCTGGTATATTCCGGACCCTTTGGCGGAGAACGGCCTGAGCTGAGGATAGGTAGTAAGCCGCCTTCATTGTGACGAACAGGGCGTAGTCACTAGCTCCTCCTTGTCCTGTCCTCAACCCTAACTTACACACACTTACTCACATGCATTTCACTACCGCACTTACTGGGATACCAATCGGGAGCTTAATCCGGGATACTAATTGGGTGTCCCGCTGGAAGGAGATACCTAGGTGGGGAATATCCTCGCAAGACAACTTAGGTTTACGGCCTCTGTCCTCGGAAGAGTGTTTGGCATAGACACGCCTCCCGCCAGAAAAAACATATAGCCTACTCTGTCTGGGATGGTTGCTTCCGTTTGACAAGTATGTTGTCATTGTTCATACTCACGCCCGCGGACTACCACGTTTGACGCTCCACTGATCGATCTGTACTCTATCGAAACGTAATCAGGTGGCGCACATGGTATGTTTTCCCTATACACCACTCACACATTTACAACGGCTGAAGTTCCCAATCTCTCTTTCTCATCTGTCGTTTTTCTCTGCGCTTTGAGAAAAATACTCTCTGCGCTCTGAGCAAATATCACAAGATGGTACATGTTTGCTGTTGATTGACTTACATAATTTCTTGCTTTAACGAATGTGTTGTCTTCACTGTCAGAATAATTTTAATAGCAAGACTTTAATGCTGTTTATAGTTTAAAGAGAAAATGACTTTGAATGTTTTATTTTGAACTAGAGCACTTGTGTTATTTTTTAATATTACAAATTAACATAAATTATAATTTAATTAATAGCTTGGCAGTTGAAGATGTTGAACTTGAGTATACTGATTTTTATATTTTTTTGATATAATATAAACTTGACAATAAATCATTACGCTTGAATTTCTATTTTTAATGGGGTTAAAATTTTTAAGGTTTACAACAAAAACTGAATGCAATTTATTCTGTGGCATTGTTTTATTTATTTTTTTATAGTTACAAAAATTTTATTTATTGATTTTAAAACATTTCTAAACAACGTTACGAGTTTGACGAATACTTCAAATTCACGGTTCATATTTACACTGAAACCTGTGAACCTTTTTATTAAGAGGGATGGTCACAGAAAAAAGCAGGGTTTTATCACAGACTACTGGTAGTTGCTTGAGAAGAAACTAGAGTAAGAAATATTTTGAAATATCAATATCGAAATCAACCGACAAGTTGGCGAGTATATATGAAGTACAAAAATTAGGCAACACTTGTTCAGGTTTTGACTTTCTCTTCCAATGTAAATAAGAATATTTAAAATCACACTTTGCGATCGACCCATTTCAACAGTCCAATGGCATTTCTCATTTGTCGTGGAAAGAATTTCCAATCTAAAGGGAACGTTGCCGATTGTCCTACTGTAGTGTTAATTTGTGCATGATTTCTTGACGCAATTCCGTTAGAAAGCGTACTGCCTCAGCATCTCATCTGAGACTATAAAACTACTTTATCGATCCACATTTATCTGGTTGTGGTGAAATATCGAAATAGAAGGGAAGGGTTTTTTTGTGACTTCGTCTTGCTTAATGCGTACACTCATTCTAATAGCATGTTTTTAATCCTTTATATCATCACCCCCCTATTGCACATTTTTAATATTTCCCTTGAAGCATTTCCCCTAGTTTTGAAGATTTTATTTAATTTTTTTAAAAATTTTAATATTGCTTGACCAGTTTTGGTGGCGTCAAAATTACTTCTGCATATCTCCCTAGCTTGGGGGTTCTCTCTGTACAGTGAGCCATTTAAATCCCTTTCCATTTAAATTTTACATTGTACTTAACGCCCGTTTAGATCTAACCCTTTCGTCGGCTTACGGCGGTTGTGGGACATCTCTTTCTTTCATTTTGCGATGAAGGGATCTGCTGAGGTGACTGATCTATCTAGAGTGTAGTTGGCAGTATTAAGGGATATTTGATGTAATATTCGTCTGCGATCGGATTCAAACTTCTGACGATAGGTAAAAACACATGATGTACAATGTTTTAGAACTGAGAAACGTCAACATTGTCGTTGTCATCGTGATCATTGAAAAAAATGTCGTTCCATTAGGCTGGGAAATCCTTTTGAATTATACTGTCTTGGTGAGACGTGTAACTTTCTTTTCCTGCTACTAGGATCAAAAATGATTCAGAGTGAATTACGAATTTACATGGCATTATCATATTATCTTTCTGCGATTTAAATAATTCGCAATAGCACTCGCCTATTCAGCTTGCAGCACATTTGTTGTACACCTGCCCAGATTGCACAAAACCTTTGTTTAGATCGCGGCGGAGACAGCAGGGATATTTATTCATTTTGATCGCCAAAACGGCTTTCGAAAGCTCTCGATTCGATTTTCATTGCAAACCGTCACTTTCTAGAGAGAATTCGCGACCCGCCGAGCGCACCTTATTCTACTACAGATTTAGTAAATGGAATGTTAGCTCCACGAATCTTCTTTTTCCTTTTATCTTTTTTCTTCTTCTCGATAATCTTACAGGCTGCTTTATTGATTCAGGAGGCATGCCATCTTTTCCGTGGCCTTCCTTGAACTTTGACATGACATACCATTTCGGACAACACGCAATAGATTACCGGCTGTCATTTTTCTGGTACGTTCGTATAATTTTTTCCATATCTTGGGCACTTATCTCCAGTTTTACGATGCATTCATTCCTGAAAATCTTCTTTACTCTTTTCGTTTTGATTTTCCCCGCAGGGGGCAATCACGGTGACGTAGGTTGCCGTGATTTCTGGTGGAGAGGTGTAGACGACCACCCGGACCCTGAGTTTCGCGGCGGCACTCACACCGTTAGCTTCAAGGAGGAGACAGTGAGTTGGCGTAGCTAAGCTCCTGGTAGCTGGGCGTTGCCCGGCAACCCACCAGTTGGGCCCCTGGCGCGTCGACCTTTGGGCAGAATTGGGCGAAGGAGATTTTTCGGAATGCTCTTCAACCCACGTAGAAAAGTCCGGCGGGAAACTAATACATACCGTCTGGTTGCTCAGGTTCTGGAGATACTCACGTCGTTAGCCTAAAGATGTGGGCAGTGAGGAGGCGGGATGGAGGCTCCGAGTCAATCGAACCTTAGTTCGGGTGCTCTGAGTGGGGTTGTCGGATTAGTCGTGGCAGTGGCCAATACTCTGGGTTAAGAGGAAGGAACTTGTTCCCGGCGCATGTGAGTAGCGCATTGTTTTGACTCCGGTACTAGCCTGGATAGCTAGGAGCTCTGAGCTAGCAGGGCGGCCCCCACCCAGGCATTGTATGGGGAGGTTGGCGCGATGGTAAACTGCGTTCCGGCGGAATACGGATACCAGCCTACCGGCGCGGCGTACTTGAGCGACGGCGTGAGGATGCAGATAAGAGCTAGTCCTCAGTTGCCCCCAGGGTTAACACCCCTGGTAGAACAAGTTATGTTTGGTGCGGTAGACTACGCAAGGTCCTATACTGTTAGTTTCTAATTTACCGACAATTTTTCTTCAAGGGCTCTTTTATGTAGTCGATAATTCTTTGGGTCCTGAAAATATTTTCTCTTTTTAGGTGTAGTTACGTTCTGGCACACTAGATTATCGTCTATAAATGACGAATACTGCGAGTCTTATGAAGCATTTCTATATTTGATTTACTAATGGGAGGGGCAGTCAAAGACACACTGTTTTTTTATTTTCATTGTTATGCAATGGCCCTTAAAGTACATTACTTTTATTATTATCGTCGACATTTCATTCATTATTATATTAATTATTGCTTGAGTATCTAAACAAGTAATTATGTTTAAGTTAGATAAGTTATTTTAAAAATAGAGGATAACGGTATTGATGTGATGTGAATGATGATGAGGCAATAGTATAATCAAAATAAGGAGAAAAATACCGTTATTCGACCCAGCGTGACGAATAAGTCTGCACCGTCGGGATTTTGATCTCTGAGATGACAGAGCAGAACAAATATCTTGTCTGGAAATGGAACTCACAAAATATTCCTCTTAGAAGATATTATACATACAATTCGACGAATGTAAGGATAATATTAGTTGTTAATTAGTATGAATTCTTAAGAATTTGTACCGGGAGCGGTTGCTCAATTCATCAACCGATGTCTCTGCAGCGTCTCTGACCGGGAGGTCCTAGGTTCGAGTCTTGACGGCGGCAGTATTTTCGACACTAGCTTATCAGCTAGGTCGAATTCAGTCGCTGTCTGGAGGAGAATTCTAGTGGCCGGCTGCTCTGATCGGTAGTTTTTCGTGGTTTCTCCGATCAACACCAGATGAATGCCGGAGAAGTACCCTACCGAACGGGCCACGGACCGCGCGCGATCTGTCCTTCCTCTTCCTTGTCCCATCCTCTCCCCTTACACACAGACACTTGTCCTGGTTAGGGGGAAACCCCATTAGCCGACGGTAGTTCGGCGCCGTATCTCGCCTTCCAACGGGGAAGATCACCGCCTTCTCCCGATGAAAACAATGCACTTCATTAACGGGACTAATGACCAAAGCAGTTGGCGAGCCCGGAAACACAAAAAATAAATCAATCAATCTTAAGAATTTGTACCCGAATATGTTGGTGAGTTTGCGATTTTATGACGATCTTGCAAGGGTGGTGCACGATTTTAGAGTAGCAGCTACGAACATGGAGCCAGTGGAAGGCCGCCTGTGCGAGTTCCGAGTAGGGCATTAATGGCTTCTCAGTGTAGTTGACTGCCCTTACCATGGTGTACTGTATTCTGAATCTCTCGCAACTGACCCAGCATGAACATCCTCCCATTCTCTATACTTACAGTGCAAGCTAAAATACACAACACCACGTACCACCTATGGTGGGGGAAGTCGTAAATACATGAATCTCATCTGTAATATATATGGTGGATATCATTTTTATCTTTTTGAGTTTACTAAAGTTTCTGAACAAATTTATTTACAGAAAGTTGCTACTATTAATAGGGACTATCACATTACTTTACTGTACTTGACGGATTCCGTGCAATGAAATAGTAAAAATTATATGGGAATATATTTGGTCAAACGTTTCAATATTAGTTTAAATTATCAATATTTGTTTGCTGATTCGCCGGGAGAGTCGACAATCATTTCTGGGTACATAGCATTCCTGAAGAGATGACGCTATTCGAAAACACGGTAAGCCTTAGTTTACATACAGGAAAAGACACTTGAAATCACATCTTTCTCGTTTGCCATTTGGTATTGAGGCGCAGTGAGCACTGGACGCATCCTGGAAGCGCACTTCCAGGGAATGCATCCTCTCAGAGTTTTTGACGAATTTCTTTGAAGGCGCGGTCGAGCGCGAGCTGCCGTGTCACGGCCTTCGCGACGCTGCGTGGCGTCGCTTCTTGTGAGCATTTCGGAAGCGGCCTTCCCGCCCCCCGCCGACGACGTCAAAACAACGGAACAAAGCTGGGTTTACCTCGCGCGGCGCTTTCGCCTGAGCGCTAGCGGCCCACGCCGCACGCAATGGCTCCAAGCGGCTCCAAACTCCACCGACATCCTCCACATTGCGCCGACATCCACGAAACTGCGCCGATATCGACGAAATTCCGCCGTAATTCACGAAACTACAACGAAATCCACGAAACTGCACCGACATCCACGAAACTGCACCGACATCCACGAAACTGCACCGACATCCACGAAACTGCACCGACATCCACGAAACTGCACCGACATCCACGAAACTGCACCGACATCCACGAAACTGCACCGACATCCACGAAACTGCACCGACATCCACGAAACTGCACCGACATCCACGAAACTGCACCGACATCCACGAAACTGCGCCGACATCCACGCAACTGCGCCGACGTCCTCCAGACTGCACCGACATCCTCCAAACATACTCAGCACTGTAGTGTCATTTCGCAGCATGCAGTTCAACAAAACACTAGAACCTCCTCAGTCGATAATAAGTCAAATTCGAATACAAACCAAAATCCGTTGTTGATCCAATTCGGTCAGGTTTGTCGCCCAGTTTCGCTTGCTTCGTTAAGCAAATGCTCAATTGTTCCCTTGCTTTAACTCTGAACGGTAAATGTAAATTAACTCTGCGTGCGATTTCTTCAGCTAACATTTTCCTCTTTGTGAATGAATGGTGATTAGTTATTTCGTCAGTGCTGCTATCAAGTCAAATTCGTACCTTGTCTGCTCACAATCTTGATTTTATTACACTGAAGCAAACACTTATTGTTAATAAATGTTGTCAACAACTCTCATTGCTGAAGAAAACGTTCACACTCGTCGATTAAACCCAACACCATATATCACAAACTATTTTAATTGTTTTGCAATAAATAATGCCAGAATTTCAAAATCTTATTCCTAGCCGACAGAATTAAAACTGATAGCCAATCCATTGAAAGACTTGCGTCTTTTAAAAGAAAATGTTCGTACATGCGACTACCTTCTAAAGTCAACATCGACTTGTCATTGGTTCAATAAAAAACAAATAAGTTCTTCTTTTGATGTAGAATCTATAAAAATATAAAATCATCACTCAATCAGGATAGAAGAGGTGTCTTCTGAAATAAGACCATCATCGCGTCCCGTTTCAAAAGTTAGTCCCTTTCACTTAACTGTTTATGTACTAATATAACCTATGGATCTTACGATAAAAGACGCTACTTAATTGATTTTCTTTTTCAAATGCAACGGCAGTGATACATAATTATGGGTTTAATTTTTTAATTATTTCTGAGTTTCTATTTTCCGGTATTTGCACAAGTGTGCAGTTTTCCTTTCAGTCTGCATTTCTTTGGCTGGCGCTGCCTTTCGCGCCTTTGGGCCCAGTGCGCGCGCTGCGGAGCCGGGGACAGGTAGCTGCGTAAGACGCTCTAATGGAGGTGCAGGTGTCTCCAGGCGAATAATGACCGATGTGGTCACGGCTGCTTCTGAGACGCAAGTCATCTCCTGCGTGTGTGAATTCTGCAGCCCACGGACGCTCCTTGCAGCTGAAATTGCTTTGCGAGAACAGCTTGAGGGTTGGGAGAAGCCCGCCGGAACATTTTAGAGGAAGTCATTATCATATTGTTTGTTTTTGATACAACTATTTTTATGTCGAAATATGCGAAGAACTGATCCTTCGTCGACGTACTTCACTCCAATAGAAATATAAATAAAATTGTAGAAACGTCTGATTTTTGTGAATTTACGATTTTTATTTAAAATATGTAATCATGCGAAAGAGGGAAAATATTAGAACAAGTGTCATATATACTTTATTCCTTTTCCAGTGTCAACAAGTGCACATTTTCTACTCGACTTTGAATGAAATTCGAGTAGCAATTATTACAGGGAGTACTGAATTTAGTGATTTCGGGTGCGATCACTATTTTGGTAATGAGTAGGTGGCGAATTTTGTTTACCTAAAACATCGCCAAAAATGATCATGCTCTAAAATGCTTTAAAAATGCCCTAAAACCAAAGAAAAATAACTTTAAAAAATCTTATTAAACCAGCTCGGATGAACAATTCAAGCTGTTGGAAACGTTACTGATGTAATCGAGGCTTCTTCCATTCATTTCAGTTAACTCTGCTTAAAAGCTTTTGGTTTGGACTGTTCTTTACCAGGAAATCTCTGTTTTTAGTTATCCTGAAATTGGCCGAACAAGTATTAGATCACGACGGCTGCCAAAACAATTTCTGAGCAAACAAATCGAAGAGTACTGAGTAATTCTGCCAAGAACATTTGTTGCATCTCAAAAATATTATATGAAGCAAGTATCATTAAAAATGACGTTAAAACAGATGAAAGCAGCAAAAAATGCATTACAAATGACGTAAAATGTAAAAAATGTCTTACTAGTTGAAATCAACAAAAAATGCAAAATAATGACATATAAAAATGGGTCAATTCCTTTTGTCATAACATAAAATGAATTTCTATACTAAACGGCATTGTTCTAAAGTGAAAAGAAACAAAAATGTCATTTCATTAAAATCCGCTCCCTAGTAATGAGTCTCGTAGGTGTAATGTATGTTTTAGCCCCGGAGGTGGCCGCGTTCTTCTCCCTTTGTAAAGTGAGATTGCACGCCGAAAATGCCCGTCTTGCGGGTTACCCTCTGCGTGAATCTCGCCCACCGGGACCATTTTTGGCAGGTGGTATTAATCATTTTCCAATGACAGTGCTGCGAAAACCACCAAAACGACAAAATATCACCAAAATAAAAAAAAGATTGTTTCATGTTTAAAATATATGGGGAGGTAGGGAAATTAAACAAATACTGAAAATATTATTAATTGTTTATGATGATATTTATATTCTTTACAGTGAACACCACTATTTGTAATATATAAAATAAGTATAACAACTTTTGTTATAATAACGCACCTATTTAAATTGCATAAACGTAAACACATTCCATAACTTTTGTTTTAGAGTTACACGCTGCGCATAAGTTACGAAACGTAAGAAGTATCTGTGTCCCACTCTTTGTAAAAAACGAGATAATGCTACCAGTTAGTAAAAAGTTCCCTTCAACCGAAATCGTTGTTTATATTACTTGTTTAGTGTTGTAATTCCTTTTCTTCAAATGTGTTGCTCTCTTCTACCAATCTTTTGGTTGTGTCAAATAACTTCCCAATTTTAAACGAGAGAACTCATTCAAATAATTTTTCGTGCCTGTAAGTGTTTTTACTACACGTTGTTATATTTGAATAAATATACTTGCAATAACCATAGGAGGATATTTTTGGGTTTTGTGATACACAATAGATATTTAAAAAATTAACATTTAAAAAACTCAACGAAAATCCCCGACAAAAAATGAAATAAATTTGACTCTAAAACATCCACTAAAGGCAAAAAAACTAAATTTAGTAAAACCCCTAATGTGGCAACACTGGCGGTATACGGTCCCGCCACTTCCATTGCCACTCTCGACTTGTGTGGTAGTAAGTGTGTACGTAAGCGGATGTAAGTGTAGGTGTGTACGTAAGGGAAAAGATGAGGACAAGGATGAAGATGTGATCGCACGCGGTCCGTGGCCCGTTTGTTAGGGTATTGCTCCAGCTTTCGCCTGGTATTGATCGGAGAAACCACAGATAAGTACCTATCAGAGAAGTCAATCACTATTTTGTCGTCCAGTCAGTGGCAGAATTTAAAAAAATATAAGAATAAATGTATCAATGAACATACGTGTTTTGAAGAAAATATTCACCATTGACAACGTAACGTATAGTTCTTCAGAATTGCAAGGAACGTGCAAGTTTTATTGAAGAAACAGTGTTATTATACAAACGTGTTAATCCATTATAATCTTAAGTTACTAGGGAAAAGTTACATATTCTCAAATTTACATATTAAACGTCATAAACTACACGTTCCGTCGTACGTCACAACCTTCTTTGTAGTTGATGTGACGTAATTGTTTCTAAGTCCATGCTTTATATTTGTTTTTGCATGACGTACATCGTTCTCCTTACGTGGCTGCTCTTTCCGCTTTTATTCAGCAGAACAGCTACCCTTCAAAACCCTGAATTGGCATTTCGCGATTATGCGATACTTCCAAGTCATATTTTGGCATTTACCAAAGATATGAATGACGTAAATCACATATTTTCTTGAGCTGATCTTTCCGTTTTCGTTCATCAGAAGAACCATTTCTTGAAATTTATTATGCCCGACAACATCCAGCAATTTGCTCGATTTTATAGTGTCATCATTGACACAAAAGTTGTGACATTTACGAGAGAGAAAATTCAAAGAAAAATAACATCGAGAAAAACGTAACGGTGAGTAAATAGTTCCAGTAGTGCATTAAAGGTTCTATCAGACTTAGTGATACAGCAGTTGTTCGTTCAGGGTCACCCGTAAGGTGAGGAAACTTTGCTTCTCATGGTAATTACGAGGATGTCTGCTTTCGAGGAAACCATTGCGGTGACAGAGGATGTGCACGCAATACGGCGTCTTCGGACTGTATGTCCTGTCCTTTATTCCCCCCTTCACCGCAAAGGAATGTGTGAGCTCACTCCTATGCGGCTACCTAGTTGGCGAAGACTAGTGATCAGATATCGAGATCCGGAGACCGAGCCAGCTTCTTCGTACAGTAGGTCACAAGTACAGACTTAGAACATGCTCTGGAAATTTCATTATTTGGAGTCTTCATTATTTTTTTAATCAGTTTAATTACTCAAGAGAATTACGATAGTTAGTGATTGAATTTAAATAATTAATTAAATGAGATATTGATTTCTTACGTATTTTTTTGTTATTCGTTAATGTTTTATTTTGAATCAACGGTGCTGAATTCATGTGTTCATGTTTGCATATTTTGTATAAAAAAATTACACAAAGAATACCTTAATGTCATAGATATACAATTTTATCTTATAATTATTATTACATTGCTGGGAACAATGTTTTTTACTAACGATTATAGTGTTCCCATCTAACTCTCTACTGGTTGCTTGTAAAAGATAAACAAATTTTCAAAAGAGCTTCGTAGACGCTTGAGCTTTTTCAAAAATGTAGTGTCCATCTGGCGCAATTATGCAAATTCAGAAGATTATAAAACGTAAAGCCATTTTCCTTTAATTTTGTTTTCGAATTGAATCTGACAATAAACACTACAATTTTTCTTTGCAAAATAATGCATGCGTTATGACTTTCAGAACTTCAGACCAAATCTGTATTATCCAATAACTTTCCGAAGAGCAAAAATTTTACGTTCACTAAGATCCGATTAAAATTCGAATGTAGTTGACATTTCGTGGTCACGTGATGACGCCAGCGGCGTAACCTAGGGGACAGCGAATCAGAAGCTTTGGCATTTGAACGTTGTTGTCACTTAAAATTTAGGAACAAATGATACCAACAAAAAATGTTACAAAGAAATGTAACAAATGTTACGGACCAACTATTTAAGAGTTTCTCAACATTCCTTTCTTCTGTTTGTCTAATTAGTGTAGAGAGCACGTGTTAGAGCGCGCAGTATGCGGCAACGCCGCCCTCCTCCACACCCAAATGCCACGTACATTCTAATTTTATCAATACGAACATTTAAGATTAAATATTCATATTGATTAAATCAGCGAGAAGGTAGCGTGAATATATTAACAAGGTTTTGCATATCTTTAAGAACCTAGCTTATACCAATTTTGAGCCTCTCCGCATGCGCCCACCCAAACTCAGTGTAGTGGAGACCGGCATTTTCCTCAGATTTAATGGGCAACTTACATCAAATGCTAATCCATTAACGGTCATGTAATATACAGTTAGTTTCCAACTTTGGCCCCATAATGTGCTGGTAACGATAGTCTTGGAACCCCTACGTGGGATTGTGTATCAAGGAATTCAATATATTCTCATGATGCAACATCATGTTGATAGTATTAATCTGTATTTTTAATTATATGAATATACATGTATAATATTTTTTCACAATAAAATTTTAAAAATACAGTATTATATTTGTTGATGGGCAACTTTAGTCGAACAAAAAGTCGAAAGCCTGTGCCATTATGGAAAATTAGTGCACACTTTGCCGTCACAATTCGGGGCTATTTTTATCTACAACAAAACGATGTTCAAGATCTCTTATTAAAGCGCTATTGGCCACGTGGGTGCTTTACGCTAGGCAAAACTCCTCTGTTTCTTCTAAAAATAATGGAATCCTTTCAAACACCAAACCCGATTTATTTGCATTCAATTTTCTAGAGGTAATTATTCAATCCATACAACTGAAATTCAGGCCTAATTGTAACTAAGCTCACCAATTTTGAGCTTAAACTGCTGATGTTCTCTTGGCACTTCTGACTGCAACACACAAGTCATAAATTGTACTAATTTCTTATGAGTTGTGAATACGATATTACAGCACCATTCGTAAACTGTGGTCGGCATCCAGCTCAAGAAAACCAACCTCAGCAAACCTGTAACTTTATTCTTGGAAACTTTGCAGAAAACGACAAAGACTTTCACTACTAATAAGTACTAAGTGCATAATTTACTATTAACTTCGCAATTGTTAAAATATCAGTCCAAGGCTGCTCTAGAATGAAAATAACTATTACGTGACGATGGAGCGTTACAGGGTTTCGGTTGATTAACTAGGGATTCTAGGCGCGTCAACTGCTAAGGTCATTAACCCTAAGAGAAGTGACCGGTAGCGGTAGCTCAGTGCATCAACTGATGTCACTGCAGCGCCTCTAACCGGGAGGTCCTAGGATCGAGTCCTGACGGCGGCAGGAATTTCGGCACTAGCTTTTCAGCTAGGTCGAATTCAGCTGCTGTCTGGAGGAGAATTCTAGTGGCCGGCTGCTCTGATCGGTAGTTTTCCGTGGTTTCTCTGATCAACACCAGGCGAATGCCGGAGCAGTACCCTACCAAACGGGCCACGGACCGCGCGCGATCTGTTCTTCCTCTTCCTTGTCCTATCCTCTCCCCTTACACACACACTTACACTAAAATGCACTACACTACCACTTATTCCGGGAGACTGGTCGGCGCCGGATCTCGCCATCCAGCGGGGGAAGATCACAGCCATCTCCCGAGAAAAAAACATGCACTACACTAACGGGACTAATGACCGAAGCAGTTGACGCGCCCGGAAACACGAAAAAATAAAAAAATCAATCAATCAACCTAAGTGAAGTGCGTGTTTTCATTGGTGAAGGGGGCGGTGATCTTCATCCGCTGGCGGATTTTACGTAACCAGGCATCTCCTACCAGTGGAGCACTGTCTCAGCCACGAAAAACTGCAGACCGCTAGAATTCTCTCCCAGACAGCGGCTGTACTCGGCCTAACTCTGGAGATAGTGCTGCAAATCGTGCTACCGTCGGGTTTCGGGCCAAGACCTCTGGGTGAGAGACACTGCATGAGGAAGTGTCATTGTTAATGCCCTGAGCCATCTTGAGTCGTAACGAGTGATGAAATGACGTGGATTGATGCGAAGGTCACATTCGTTTCCGTTCTCAGTTGCCATGAGACCATCAAGGAGTTTCATATGGATTTCCCGTCCAGTAGTGCAAGCAGATCCTTGCTGCTTCCTTGTTTGGCTCACAATCGTTGTCATTCTGTGAATGAAGGATTTGCTTTGTGGGATTTCATCTCTGTCGAAGAAAGATACGAATCTTCAACGAATCAGCGATGAATCAAGTTCTCTTCGCAGGTAGTAGATTTATTTGTCAATAAAGTTTTCCTGGCAGAGGTTGGTAATCAATCAATATCCTTGTAGTCATTATTTGCATTCTCACAATAATAACGATCTTCATTCGTGAGCGGAGTAGTTGTAAAGCGACCTTAAATAATACATTTTAAAAACAATAAAGATGCCATTTTGATCACGAAGTAGTTTCACAAATAGTTTACTAAAAATTACAATACTTAAAATACTAATATTTGTATTTTGTATAAGTTAGATCTCGATACAGTCGGTATACACTTTGTTGTTGCCGCGGCTCCGTTCAGAATAAAACGGTAGAAAAACTCTTGGTTTCTTGGTTGGAAAGTGTTACTTTGGTTTCTTGATTGGAAAGTGTTACTTTGGTTTCTTGATTGGAACGTCTACTTTGCCGTACGCTTCACGCAAAGAAGACATGACATGCGAAGTAACCAAAAAATCTTAGGCGACATGAATTAAAAAGGCTGCCGCATCGCTGATTGAGTATTGCCTCAACTGCTAAGATCCTTAATCCCGTGAGGGACATCAGTTCATGCCCTTAGCCACCCAAGTAGGTCTGTCGCATCACGTATTGAGAATAATTCCAAGAGAATAGTCTTGTTTCCATGAATTCGTAATAAATAATAGCTCGCACGCAGCTCTCCCGAAAGTGTCTTTGGCCTTCTTAAAAAAGGATTCATTCAAACAAAAAACACTTAATTCACGACTAAAAACAAAGTATTTTACTACATAAACTCTGTTTATCTAGCGAACTATTCTTATGAAATTTTTACTAGCAATATTGTATTTTTGTTAAACATATTACTTCAATTAACTACAAAGTGGCTATTTTAGAAATATGATTATTATTTCTTTGGAATAGCAATAAAGTGCAATAGTTATTAAGGGTTCCTAGAGGTCATTTTTCGGGTTCCTCGATATATAAATCCGGCAATACCTGTGAAACTTTCGCATTTTTGCGATCTACGTATCTTTTTTGCACAAGTTTGTTTTCTCATTTTCCCTCAAAACCATAACATAACGTATCTTTTTCGCACCAGTTTGTTTTCTTTGTTTTCCTCAAAACGGTAACACAAGGAATCCTCTTTGTACCAGTTTTTCCTCGAAACCATAACACAAGGCTGCGGAGGAGGGGGTGGCCGGCGCCTACCGGCGGCTGGCGTGTAATTACGCGCGAAGCGTCTGCTTAATTACTGCGCTGCGGCCGGACGTGCGCGCGACGTGGAAGTTTGGCAACGGGAGGAAGTAGAAAGTCGCTGCTCCTCATCCTCCTCGGAGCCACAGTTATTTATCGCTGGGCCTCCGCGTCATTGCGATAGCAGGCGAAACCACGAGGGACATTTCATTCGATTCCATTCGCTGCGAGAAAGTGAGAATGATTCCGAACGCGTTAACCATTGATGTCGTTAAGTGCAGTTCGTTTTATCTTCGAAAGTGACGGTGTTGTTCCCAGGCAGGAAAGTGAGATGTGTCAGGCTACAGGTTGCCTTGTTTTTCTACTTCAAGGTATCTTCCCCAGCGGGGTACCGCCTCAGGTGGGGCAAACTCTGGTCTCCCGACATGTGTGGTAGTCTAGTGAAGTGTATGTAAGTGTGTGTGTAAATAAGGGATGATTGATTGATTTTTTCCGTGTTTCCGGGCGCGTCAACTGCTTTGGTCATTAGTCCCGTTAGTGTAGTGGATGTTCATTTTCTCGGGAGATCGCGTTGATCATCCCCCTCTGGATGGTGAGATCCGGCGCCGACCTACCGTCAGCTAGTGGGGTTCCCCCTAACCAGGACTCTCCCACAAGGGCACCGCCCCAGCCGGGGCAAGCTCTAAGCTCCCGACCGGTCTCCCGGAATGTGTAACAGTATAGTGCATGTTAGTGTAAGTGTGTATGTAAGGGGAAAGGATATGACAAGGAAGATGAAGGAAAGATCACGCGCGGTACGTGGCCCGTTTGTTAGGGTACTGCTCCGGCATTCGCCTGGTGTTGATCGGAGAAACCACGGAAATCTACCGATCAGAGCAGCCGACCGCTAGAATTCTCCTCCAGACAGCGACTGAATTCGACCTAGCTGAAAAGCTAGTGTCGAAAATCCAGCCGCCGTCAGGACTCGAACCTAGGACCTCCCGGTCAGAGGCGCTGCAGTGACATCAGTTGATGTGAGGGATGAGGATGGGGCGAGGAAGAGGAAGGAAAGATCGCGCTACTGATCTGTTTGTTAGGGTACTCTTGCGGCATTCGCCTGGCATTAATCGGAGAAACAACGGAAAACTCGCAACCCTAGAGGGTTGCCAGAAGCTTCCGCCTTTATTTGAAGTTTCGTACTCACACGTGATATACTTATTAGAATTATTTCCATCCCATCTTAACAAATGACAATTTAATTATTCAACGTACCTCGCTGACTCAGTCACTATTCAGAAATTAAAAATCACATCTGATCAGCATCTTTGCTGCATTTTGTTGATAATAATGACGGGGTTTTGTGAGAACCTAGGTGACGCGACTCCAATGTATTGAAGGTAATGAAATGGCATACTAACATGGGCAGTTCCAGACATTTGTTATTCTCTTTTGCCTGATCGTGCCGATAGCTTGAAACGATAAAGTGAATCATGCATTACCAACTACAAATGGAAAATCTTTGAATGAAGTAAGAATAGTTATCTATCACGTTCATATGTTCTACGAAATGGAATTTGAATAACAAATGCCGTTTTCAAGGAGACGAAGAGGGTACAGATTGCTCAACATCTCTTAGTTTGTCTGGTATACGCCTGAGATATTTCAGGGAGCTGGTTTCTTTAACCCTAAGCTACCATCCATCTTGAAGTCACAAAATGGTTCTACAAATTCAGGGATACAGTCGGGACAACATAGTGGGAGGAAATAAATGCCTAATTTGGGGGTTTTGTCGGCAAGTTGTCCGGACCGCCAACTTCTGAAATGGTTTTTGAGCTCTCAGGGATTTTCAAATTCGAAAAGGCTCTTGTCCAGCAGGTGTTTCCTTATTTTCTCCTCTTCGTTTTGTTAAGTTTTGATCACAGGAATCAGTAAATTATTGTACGTACGTAGTACGTAAAAAAATACGTACCTACTACGTATAAATAACGTGCGTACGTAACATGAATCTAAGTAATAATTACAAAAGTGTAATTAATTACTTACTTATTGTATTAAGCGAGTATTAATAAATATTTATTTACATCACACACTTATTATACATTAAGTGTCTAATATTTTTTTAATCATTATAAACAAAAATGATTTACCAGCATAAAAAGCCTCAAAATCTTTAAAACATAAAATTATTTCTTTAATTAAGCCTCATATATCGAGAAATTACTAAAAATGCTCAATTTTTTAGTTATTTAATCAAAAACATATCCTTATTAAAAAACTCAAGTATAAAATAAACAAGATTTTTACTTTCTCGCCTTACGAAGCTCGTCATAAGGAGAAAAAGTTATTTTCTATTGCAAAAGTTTTCTGACCGACACCCACTGTGGCCGCCACTAGTTCTGATTGAATTGAAACGTGAAATGATAAGGGTATGCCCTTGAAACTTTCGAAAATTTCTTTACTTAATTTTTTCCGACGATTTTGAGAGAGTGAGTGAGTCATCGAGACCAATTGTGTCTCTCGTAGACTAAAATCCGAATCTTGCTGATATAAAAAAATTTCATTGCTTGAAAACAAGTCTTTCTGGGGTAGATATGTTGATGTAACAGCTCACTTATGTTAGAGAGGCGAATTGTAACCTGATCTGGGAGCTTGTGCAGATCACTTCAATAACACACGTGCGCTAGTTAATGGTCCCCCTAACTGAACAGATGAATGACTGAACAGATGCCACATGTATTTTCTTCAGTCACGTGGGAAGCAAGCTCATGACGCAGGCAGCATCTCTGGATTGGAGATAATCTCTCACGCAACCGGACCTACGCTGTGAAGAATGCATTCGCATGTTATCCCTTGAACCACGTGAATAATTATAAAACATCGGCCCGGAGCCGGTACTCTCTTGTTTCTCACGTCATCTCGAGTGTCCGGCCGCGCCGGTCGCAGCGAGCAACCACCGCATAATGGCCGCAATCAACTAATTGACGAGGGGCTGATAATCGGGGGGAGGGGGACGGTGGTCGGAGGGGTTAGGCGTAGGGTTTACAGAGGATCGACGGAGGTGAGACGGCGAGGTGGCGGGTCGGTAGAAGGGAGGGGAGGGAATGGAGAGCGGGGTGGGGAGGGGACAGACCACGGTGGAGGATGGGAGCCCGGCGAGGACCTGATGGCGAAATAGGGAGAGGCGTTTGGGTTTGCCAAGAGGGATGTCTGGGTGCCGGGGTGGGTCGACGCGCGGGAAGAGTCAACACCGGGCGTGATAAATCTTGGTGACGTTGATGTGGCGGGGATACCCGACATTTTGAAACGGAGCGTGGCAGGGTTTAGCGTGGTGCGGTGGAGCATTTAGGGGTGGAAGGTAGCGTAGTGGGACGGGGAAAACGTGACGGGGAGGTGCGTTGCGAGGCACTGTAGATTTGCGGGGCGGTGAGTGTGGCAGTTTAGGGACCCGGGAAGTGCATGAGAAGATGTAACGTAAGGGGGGGGGGGCTAGCAGGGTTTAACATGAGGAGTAGGATGGTGGAGCGCGTTTTGCGACGTGGCGTTGGGGGCCATAGCGTTGGGGGGCCATAGCGTTGGGGGGCCGTAGCGTTGGGGGGCCATAGCGTTGAGGAGCCATAACGTTCAGGGATGTAGTGCGGCATGGCGTAGCGTTGGGGACGTATCGTCACTGGGGGTACAGTAGGGAGGGTGTAGCGGGGTGGGACGTAGTCTGGCGAGACGTACGGTAGGAGGCGTAGCGTGGGATAGTGAGGCGGGACGGGGTGGGGCGGTGTGGCGGGGCGGTGTGGTGGGGCTGTGTGAGACGGGGCTGTGTGAGACGGGGCTGTGTGAGACGGGGCTGTGTGAGACGGGGCGGTGTGAGACGGGGCGGTGTGAGACGGGGCGGTGTGAGACGGAGCGGGGTGGGGTGGGACGGGGTGGGGTGGGACGGGGCGGTGCAGGGTGGGGTAGGGCTGGGCGGTGCGGGGCAGGGTGAGGCGGGGCAGAGCGGGGCGGAGGGGGGCCGGGGCCTGTGGGGTCGCGGAGGAGCGGGGCGGGTTGGCACCAGGCGGACGCGGATGAGCGGGACGTCGCCTCGTGGCGTGCCGGAGAGCGGCTGGATGCGGCGAGCGGGAGGAGGGTGAGGAGCAGCAACGTGCGTTGAGCAGCGAGTGGCGAACCCGGAGCCTCCCCAAGCGTCCCCCGAGGCGCTGTTCGCCTGCCGCCACCAAGCGGGGGAGGGGGGAGTAGGCTGCGCGGGCCGGAACTCGACCGCGTGAAGCGGAGATTGGTCACGTTTAGGAACCCCCCCCCCTGATTGCGTGGCGGAGGCGAATTACTAAGATTCTTAACTGAGCGTGCAAGAGAGCAGACGCTGAGGGGCAACTGACGATCACTCTGTGCGAGTTTCTAACTGCACATTTTTGTCTTAACTTGTTTTGTGTTTTTTTGGGTGTTAACATTATGATCAAATTAGTTTCCATTAATTTGTTTCACTTTCAGGTAAAAAGGTAAATATTTTTCTTAGGACTAATGATAGTTCATTTTTAATGATTAATATTTGGAACACTATGAGTTCTTTCACAAGAGTTTCTTCTGGGTGCTAATGCTTAGGTAGAACTGGAAATGTAATTTTTTGTCTCCATTTCTTCTCTTTGGCTGTTGCCTTCAAAACTGTTAATCTGGGCATGTTGTTTTTCCAGGCAGGCCTTAACACGAATGCCATAATGCATAATCAGTGTTTGTGACACATTAGCGAAGTAATTACATTCTTAAGAAAAGATCCTCCTACTCTTTAGTAGTTCGTGATACAGCTGCCAGACCACTCGTCTTTCCTCTCTTGATTCCGGGGTTCACATATCAATCGATTCAAGTGGGATTTGTGGTGGTGAAAGTGGTGGCATAGTTCCTTATTTCAGTCGTTTCTCGTAACTCTCAACCATCATTGATTTATTTATTCCTAACAAAAGAACATCACCCATCGCCCATTCACTCAATAATTCGAGACCAAAAAGGCTGAAGTCCTGAAAATCACAGAAAAAAAAATGTACCGTAGGTTCTCAAATTTGTTGTCAATTAGTAGCTTGACGAAAAGATTATATTATGACCGCAAATTTATAAATCTTTGTAGGATAATTGAGTGTCGATTTTATGGTAATTGGAGAAGAAAATTGACGACCAATACTCAGTTACACAACAGAAAATTGCGAAAAAATTAAATATGCTTCTGATGAACAATTACAACATACTTGTATTAAAAAAGATTTTAAAGCGGTATCTAGGAAGACATTTGTAGAGACGCTATTACTGTAATTACAAGTATCTTGAGCTTTTGAGTAGTGCTAAGATGAGGGAATAAATTATAATGTTTCGCGATCTGAGAGATGAATTTCTCTCGTCCTCACCTTCTTATTTCCGGGAACTTTTACGATTAAACACTAGACTTTCTAGTTCTAAACAGTTAGAAGCTCATTGCGAAGTCTTTCCTAAGGTAGTGAAATCGTGTTCACAGCTCTCTTGAAGGAAATGTCATTCTTCTTTTGAATCTCATTAAATCAGTAGAGAAAATAATTAACAATCTTCGCTAAAAGAGTTTTCTTGTCCTTGACTTATTTAAAAACATGTTTGTATACCATGTTACACACTATAAAAATAACCGCTGATATTTTCGTCTGAATGGTACAGACAAGGCTCTTCAAAACGATAAATGACATGGGTATTTCCTCTTATGGAAACGAACTCCTGTTGATATTTCGGTGTTTCTTGCGTGAAGGTGAAGACAGTGAAGGAAGCCTCTTCGGTCACAAGAGGAAAGATAAACGAAGGTGTATTTAAGTAGGTCGCATTTTCACTTTCATTTCGGATATTTCTACAGCTACATCGCCTGCGTCAATTTGTCTTGTATGATAATACGAATACTAATAGAAATAAAGTTCTTTGATAATAGTTTATAATTTAGGTTGCCTATAGTCTAAAATTCTATATACTATATGGCGTCAAACTTAAAAACTAGTTTCTTAAAGGGGTTTATTGAGGTTTATTTGGTCTTGAAGCTAAATATTTCAGTATTTGTTCAATGAATAAAGAGAAATTGCCTGCCTGTATAACTGCGGTCGCTTAGGCTCAAGGGTCTTGGTTCGAAGGGTCTAAGGTAATAGTATCCTGTCTGTAAAATGTGCAAAATGATAAAAAAAATCCTAAGATGTGTAAAGATGATAAAAATGTTATGGCTCTTTTCATATTTTTTAGCATGATGGGGAATATTCTACCATCCCCTGAGGGTTTGTTGCTTGAGAAATTGGAGTGGGAAGATTGTAATTCGGTAACATGATGAAGGAATTTATTTATGTTGTTTCTGATTTTTATGGGGTGTGTTGAGAAGGTATAGAAGTGAAGTAATCTGTAGGTTCTTCCGATTTTCCTTTGGGAAAATAGTATTTGTTAATACTGGAAATTCGTGGCGGATTAATTAGCGTTTTACGTAATAAACGGTGTGTAAAACAAGGAGTCTTCTCAGAATTCGCTCTAAGAATTAGGAAACTGTGCTGGAAACCTGATAGATGCGGAAGTCGTTGACCCAGAAGCTGAGGTACAGTACTTATTTTGTTTTCAGATATAAACACATGCAAGTTCCTGACATGCTAGTTACGTTTGTTTGGATAGAGGGTCTGAGCTCCTGAGAAATTAGTTTTAGACGCTTCTAATGTATTGTTGTAAAGTTGTAAAATCGTTTATGGTTTCTAAATATACTTTCATTTTGTTCTCTTTTAATGCGACAAATTTTCTGGTCACTACTTCCTTTATTTTACGTACGAATTCTGGATAATTATCAATGTGAAAGATGCAGGTGGATGGAATATTTCCTGATTCTCAGGCAGCGTCGGTCTCTATGACTGGAGGGGACACAAACTCTATTGCTAATATGTACAGCATATGTATCCGGATGATCGTTGGATCTTGTTGATGAGGTTCCGTCCTTATTGTCAGTAGATCGCTTCTACTTGTGGTTTCCGTGGTCGGAGTAGTTGTACGTTGTTTTGAGATTGTACGTCCTCCATTGTGACATCGTGGCTTACTCAAAGGCCTCGCGGATGATTTCTGCGATGGAGAAGTAGTTGTTTTCCAAACTTTCGTTGAAAGAAAACTTTCGTTGTAGTATTGTTCATCAATTGACTTGGAGATTTAGAACAAACTAGTAATGCTGCAGAATGGTACATACTTTCTCGTATAAGTTAGTTCCTTATTCTCTTGAGTCTGGGTTAGCTTTTCAGTTTTACCCCAAAATCTTCCCAGCTGTTATCTATCGGCCACTGAAAGATCTACCAGGGTCTTTCGTGATACCTACCGTTCCTCTGGAGACACTTATTGTGAATATTATTGTTATTTTTTAATTTTTCATCCGTAAATTTTTCATCGGTAAATTTTTCATCGGGAGGTGGCGGTGATCTTCCTGCACTGGATGGCGAGATCCGGCGCCGAACTACCGTCGACTAGCGGGGCTTTCCCTAACCAGGTATCTCCCACCAGCAGGGCACCGCCCCAGCCGGAACATGTTCTAAGCCCCCGACCGGTCACCCGGCATGTATGGTAGTGTAGTGCATGTTACTGTGTGTGTGTGTGTGTGTGTGTGTCTGTGTGAGGATAGGACAAACAAGAGGGAGGAAAGATCGCGCGCGGGCCGTGGCCCGTTTTTTACGGTACTCTTCCGGCATTCGCTTGGTGTTGATCGGAGAAACCACGGAAAACTTCTGATCAGAGCATCCGGTCTCTAGAATTCTACTCCAAACAGCGACTGAATTCGACCTAGATCACACGTTTGTGTCGAAAATCCTGCCGCCGTAGGAACTCGAACCTAGGACCTCCCGGTCGGAGGGACTGCAGTGACATCAGTTGATGCACAGAGCCATCCCTCTTGGTCGCGCATTGTTCAAATCAATCGGACCAGCTGTAGCGGATTGCGTTGCACAAGTGGAAGACATTCACGTATACCTCGACGCTATTAGTTCACGGAGCTTTATCGAAATTCCTTGGCGGCGATATATGTATTTTCTGCATGAGCAAGCACGTTTCTCGACAAAAAACAAACAAAAACAAAACGAGAAAAGAGCAGATAGACGTGTGCACAGACACGCATATGTGGAAGAAATTTGATTGAGAACTCCCGGGACAGGTGACATTAATTTTTTCTTGAAACATTTGGAAATCGTTCGAAATCAGGTTCTAACGTCAGAACCGTCGAAGGCTAATTAACACTTCTCACTAAATAAACAACGAGGTTCGTACTACCAGTTTCCATGCGTGAGTAAAACAAATTAGTAACAACTTATCTTTTACCATTTTACACACACAAGCTCTGAAGTATTAATCAAACAAGCATTAACCACAAGTGAAGCTGTACAAATTTGCACAATATTTTGGGAAAACATTTTTTTGCACGAAAGTAATGATGCTATTAGGGGCGTGGGCGTGGGCTAGAGGGCGTGGTAAGTGGATCTTTTGCTCCATTTTACTTGCCACGCCCTCGATTAAACAATTAACAATAATAATACACGTGTTTGGGAATGATGTGGAGACTATTGCACATGACACTTTTATTGATAATCTTTCTAATGGAATACATCTTTTCTTTGTATGCTAGAAGTCCTAGTGGGCTTTGCAGGACGTTGTCATATTTACGAGTTTTAAGAGGGAACTTTACTTCGAGACACCTATGAAGTGCACATGATAAGACTGATATCGTAGTGACTTACAGACTTTACATATGAACTTCGTTTGAATGATAAGTATTCGCTCTCATTTTAACTAATGGTTTCCTCATGAATGAACTGAGTAACATTGAAATTATTGGAAATATTGACAACCATTGGACATTGGATGACAGGTGGTAATTTGTCTGAAGAAAAGACTTTCACGTTCTTCGTAGCAGCTGCTCTATAGGTTCTTATTATTTGCACGAGAATTCAAGGAACCTAATGATTTGAAAGAATAATCAAACTGTTATCTTTCAATATTATGAACAGTTATAATGTGAATAATTTTGTTCCATATTTATTTTTATGTATTACCAAGGTAATGAATTGGTATTCATTTCAATTCAAATACATAACAGGTTCCCTAAATTTATATAATTCACAATGGTGATTCTATTTATTTTCTCATGTTAAATTATACCATTAATTAAAATGAGTTATAAATTCAATATTTAGCATGAATTTGACTACCAGAGATTGAATATGCAAGTAAGAATTAATCATTCAGCTCCTTAGAGTCCACTCATTATACTTTCTCGTATAACACCAATGTATTGATTTTTCTCCGATTGGAATGATATCGAAATCCATACATTTGCTTGCTACCTTAAACCTCTCAAAATATTTTCTCTTTATCCTACATTGCCTTGATGTACTGAACATTAATCACACGCAGACTGATGAATTATGTCGCTGAGACGAGTGACTCCGTAAGTGACGCGAAAGCGCAGATGTGTGATGGAGTGTGTGTGTGTGTGTGGGGGGGGTGCAGCACGTATTTCCGGATGGAGAAAGTCATGCCACGGTCAAAAGGCGACGCGGTGGCCTTCCCGCGCACACGTCCACACGTCCACACATCCACGCCCACTCGCGTCCTCACTGCCTCGGGTCCTCACGCCCCCGCGTCTTCACACCCTCGCGTCCTCACGCCCTCGCGGCCTCACGCCCTCATGTCCTCAAGCCCTCGTGTTCTCTCTCCCTCGCGTCCTCACGCACCCGCGTCTTCACGCCCTCGCGTCGTCACGCCCTCACGTCCTCACTCCCTCGCGTCCTCACTCCCTCGCGTCCTCACTCTCTCGCGTCCTCACTCCCTCGCGTCCTCACTCCCTCGCGTCCTCACTCCCTCGCGTCCTCACTCCCTCGCGTTCTCATGTCCTCACGCCTTCGCGTCTCGCCCTCACGTCCTCGCACCCTTGCATCCTCACGTCCCCGTGCTCTCGTGCCCTTGCGTCCTCACTCACTGGCGTCTTCACTCCCCCGTGTCCTCGCGCCCTCGCGTCCTCGCGCCCTCGCGCCCTCGCGCCCTCGCGCCTTCACGCCCTTGCGTCGTCGCATCTTCGAATCCTCACGCCCTCGCGGCGTCCGGCCTTCGAGTTCCCGCGCCCTCGCGCCCTCGCGCAAGTGAGCACCGAGGCGCGCGTGGTGCAGGTAGCGGCGCCGCCGTCGCCGTGGGCGTCGTCGTGACGAAGCAGTGCGGGCGATTGGAGCCTGGAAGTTTCTCTTGGACCTTTGCTCATGCGACTGCAACAGGCGCCGAGTGGCGCTGTGGGACGGTGGCACGACGCTACCGGGTGAAAAGCATCTCGCGGGGGGCATCCACTTTGACCTAGAAATACATGCATATCAACATATAGTCTTTGCCCTTCTTTTTTATATTTCACGCTTTACTTCAATTACTATCTAATAAACTTATGGGAAATAATTAATAATAATAATAAACAAATAACAATAGTTAAAAAACGTAAATGCGGATGCAATTCTCAAGATGAACATCTATTACTAATTTCCAATAAGCGCGGAAACTGAAAGAAAACAATGCTGCCTCCGTATATGTGAGATGTGTCTACACGAGATTTCGTAAAATACCAAGGAACTCGGGTAAAATCCAAAAATAATGGAACAGTTTCTATTTTCAGCGAAAAGGCGTATTTTATATAACGCCTATTCTCATACTGCGCGTACCCATGGATTTTTCACACAGCGCGTCGCGGATTACGATGCAGCTGTCATCTGAAAGCAAGACTCTAATGAAGAGTAATGCAAGGAACTGTTGTTCTGAACGCGTTCTAAAGTATGTTATTGATGTATATGTTGTTAATTCATTGAAGTGTTATAAAAGCGTTTTCCTTCGTTCTTGAGCAGTCTGGGTACTGTATTTGGAAAAAAAATTTTCTGTGGTTTGTTCAGCAGCATTTTTTCTGCTGCAGGACACTACTTACAATTATTTATCCTTGGATTGTATACAACATACTATCGTTCTCTCGTGAGCCGTTTCGTATATGGACACCAAAGTCCTATTGAAGTTTCGAGACGAGAAACAGAAGGAGAATCGGGAGAGAAGAGGAAGAAGGAAAAGAAAAAGTAAAAGGAGGAAAAATTGCGAAAGAGAAGAAGAAAGGGGAGAGGCGGGAAGAGAATAAGCGAAAAACAGAGAAGACGAGGGAGGAGAAGACGACGACTACGACGAGGGAGGAGAAGACGACGACTTAGACGAGGGAGGAGAAGACGACGACTACGACGAGGGAGGAGAAGACGACGACTACGACGAGGGAGGAGAAGACGACGACTTAGACGAGGGAGGAGAAGACGACGACTACGACGAGGGAGGAGAAGACGACGACTTAGACGAGGGAGGAGAAGACGACGACGACGACGAGGGAGGAGAAGACGACGACGACGAGGGAGGAGAAGACGAATAGTTTTCCGACAGGCATATCCGAGGCGAGCGCCCACTGTGCCAATCGCGAAGTGAAGGTGAAATGCCCACGCGCTCGTGGGCGGCGGGGGCGGCGGGGCGTGAAGGATAGCGCCGATAAACAAACACGCCGGCCGGCAGGCGGGGCGGGGGCGGGGCCGGGGGTTCGCTTCCTAATGGAACAGCCGCGCAGCCACGGGCGGCCACTTAGCGTCGCATTGTTCCCGTCTTCGTCACGTTCCCCTCTGAGATAAGCGTCTTCGCCACTTCTTTCGTCTTTCTCTCGCGCGAGCATTTCCCTCCGCGAGATGGAATAGTGCCACGTCTGAAAGCCTCCCGCGTCCACCCGGTCTGAATACAGTGCGGACGTGATCGGGAACCAACTTCTAGAATGGATAGTGAGAGTTTTGCATGGTGCTTACCAAGCGGGTTGATGTTGGACAGGTGGAGTGGGAGTCGAGATTGCCTACACGAAGCGTTCACAAGGATAATTTCCATGATCTGCTTTCCGGTCAGTGACCGCCGTTAGGATCCAGTGTATCCGGTTTTCCGGTATGCATCTCCTTGATGGATTCTTCCCTATTTCTGAGCTGTATTTTCTCTGCTCTTTACTGATTGTACCGGAAGTGAAATTATCTTTTTTATGGTGTCGTCACTGTTTCGTCTTTACTCGTGAGAATTTCCCTTTGCACGATGAAAAAAGGCCACTTTGAAAGCCTTCCGCCTACTTGCCCGCTCACTTTGGCGCTTTGAATAGAGTGCGAATAATATGTTACATTCTATCCAAACAGATAGTGAGACTTGCTCCGTGGAGATATCCTTTTTCATCACTAGGATTCAGAGTTTACATTTAGATGAAAATTTCCTATTTCTGAAAAATATTTTCATCTGTACTAAGGACTCGGAAATAAATAGTGTATATAAGCAATCCAATGGGTATATAGGTAGTCGTTGTGTGATTGCATTCTTCTAGAATTTGTAAGCCTTTCCCCTTTCGTCAGTTTTGAAGAGTGAGTACTGATCGTTATGAAACATCAGTTTGAGGTTTTCGAATTTCTGTTTATCGCATGTATATTATTTTTGTTTTAACTTTTCAATATTTCTTTCTTTCATGCGATGCATTGGCAAGAGATTCAGCTAATTCAGCTAATTAAGATCAGAATGGCCAATCTTCCAGAATTCCAGAGAAAGATATTTTGGGAAGCTTTCGAAAGGATTTTGTGAATTTTGAAAATGAATACAATATACAATACAAGAACAGGTTGAAGAACCTAATACTTGAAGAGAAGATGAATTCAAAATATCAAATAAGTATATTTTTCTGTATCACGTATTGGAGGAATAAAAATCGGAAATAGTAAAGCAATTCTTGAAAGACGAACACCCCAGTTTAAAATAAACGACACGCTTCAGAAATTAGAATAAACTGAAGTACTTTTAAAATCTTTCCATTGATTTGAAATTGATATTTGGAGATGTTTTCGAAAATTTGGACTTTTAATTTGACTGTAGGGCACTATAAGGGCAAAAAATTCTATTGTTTTTGGTAGATGTATTTCAATTATAAAATATATTTTTCATAGATTACACAAATAACACACACACACACACACACACACACACACACATAGGTGTAGCAACCCAGCTTCCTCCCCCTTCCCGCCCGCTAGGCAGGACATTTCGGCACCACATCGCTGCAACTCAAAAGGCAGAGAGGTTGCAGGTCGAAAACTTAGGTGTCTGAGGTTCCGAGAACTTTGCCCGAGGGCGGCCTGGAACGTTTTCCCATTAAAAATAATACACGGGATTTATTCACTACAATATTGCATTGAGGAATTCGACACGACCTCAATAACACACAACATGAATATTAAAAAACTCACAAAATATCCTGGAGTGTTTCTTTCACTCATTAATGAACTGACGATTCACAGACAACAATTCGATTCTACAACAAAACTGAACTATTGTTACAAAATAGTGGAATTCTATTTAAAAAGCTCCATAATAGTAAGACACCATAAATTGACTATTTAATTTTTCATAGTTCATTAATGTTTGTAAATATCAATTCCTGAGTTAAGGATATGATATCGAACTGAACAGCCATTTTTGAAATATTTTTACTTTGAAAATTAACTTAACTTTACTCAAAATTATAGATATAGAAGGCCACGAGCTAAGTTTTTCTTTTATACAGTCGAATAGTCGTTCTATAGAGATATACAGTCGAATGAAGAGACGAAGATGTTTTATTGGTCACATTAATGGGAAGATTTTTTATTAAAGTTAAAAATCTTTTATATTTAGAAATTTTCTCTTACAAAATGCGGAAATAAATGCTTCTTTATCGCTGATTCTGAGTATTTTGCTCCTTGAAGTAGTTTGAAAAAGAGCCCCTTGTACTCATGACACTTGCACTTCCTGTACCGGAGGTGATTCTCACATGCCACGCTAAACACATTTCTCCCGTGCTAGGTTTGCCCTCACCAGTTTCTCCTCGTCACTGTTCATACTGAAGGATAAACATGTTGGTGCAAAAACTTAGCATTAGGGAGATAACAATACACAGGAAATGAAGAGGAAAGAAATGAGGAGCAAAGAGAATCACAACAGTATACTGAAACCTGCGGACCCCAATCCTCAAGCCTGCACCGGGAGCGGTGTCTCAGTGCATCAACTGATGCCACTACAGCGCCTCTACAGGCTCTAGGTTCGACGGCGGCAGGATTTTCGACACTAGCAACATAGCTAGGTCGAGTTCAGTCGCTGTTTGGTGGAGAATTCTAGAGGCCGCATGCTCTGATCAGAAGTTTTCCGTGGCTTCTCCGATCAACACCAGGTGAATGCCGGAAGAGTACCGTAACAAACGGACCACGCACCGCGCGCTACCTTTCTTTCCTCTTCTTGTCCTATCCTTACCCCTTACACACACACACACACTTACACTAACATGCACTACACTACCACACATGCCGGGAGCCCGGTCGGAAGCTTAGAGCTTGTCCCGGCTGGGGCGGTGCCCCGCTGGTGGGAGAGTCCTGGTTAGGAGGAAACCCCACCAGCCGACGGTAGGTCGGCGCCAGATCTCGACATCCAGCGGGGGAGGATTACCGCCATTTCCCGAGAAAAAACAGGCACTACACTTACGGGGCTAATATTCATAGTAATTGACGCGCCCGGAATCACGAACAATCAGTCAATCAATCTATCTCAAGTCTGGCTCACTTGGCTGGCACGGAGTTCGAATTGGGCGGGCGGCCGCGCACATGAAGCCGCCACCGGTGCGGAGGGGAGACCGAATAGTCGAGGAAGGGCACGCCCACCCCTTCCGGACGCAACACAGCGGGCAGCCTTAGTAGGGGGTAGCGAGAAGAAAGTCATTGGGGAGTGAAGTTCGCGATAACGAGCGGAGCGGTCCGCAGGACTGCTCTGAGAGGCGAGACGCGCAATGAGGCACGCGAATCAGCGGTTAAGGGTGAAGCGTATTAGTAAGTTAAACACTCGCTTTTGCCAACGGGGAGCAGTGACCGCGCGTGCTTTCGAGAGCGCACGCCGGCGCTACGAACCGTGGGCGCTAGCGTGCTCACGCCATGCGGATCTCAGCACACGAGATTGCCTCTCGGGGCCACGCTGGGCCGCAACTTCTCCGGATGCAATACGGACATGCACTCGGTCGGCATGGCCCGCTCGCTTTTCTTTCTTTCTATTTTTAAAATTTTTTTATTTTTCTTTCTTTTTCTTTCTTTCTTTTTTCTTTCTTCCTTTTCACTTTCTTTTTCTTTTTTGTATTTTCCTAGGTGTACCACGACACCGAAAATTTTCGAATTCATCATACCGCGGAGATCCAAAATGCACTGCAAGTTTCTAAAACACATCTTCAATAAAAATGTGCCATGATTGCGGGCATCGTAAACTTACAATGCATGCACTAATGTGTTTAATGTTAGTGTAAATAATTTGTTACCGAGTATTGCAAGTTTCATCTAAGAATATTTTTCATTTTAAGCGTGCTCAAAAGAAAGATAAATGTGCTGGAAAGAGAAAAAGAGTTGTAGAAAACGTCACTTATGAAGTTATTTGACCAGATTATTTTTTTGTCAATTTTTGTAGTATTATTTGATATTCTATTTATTTTGGTAAGTTGGACGAAATCGTAAAGAAAGCTTATGATTGATCACTGATTTCTCTTCTGTCGATATAAATCGATAATTCAGGATTTTTGACAATTAGTAGAGTCCTCAAATGTATGTGAATTTCTTTATTGGGTGAATACTTGCTGAAGTAAAAGCCAGACTGATGCAATTAGAATGCAGATTGACTACTATTGTCCAGTTGTGTAGAGGTGGTACGGGTGATGTGAAGTTGAGTGAGTGTTTATGCGTCAGTTACCCGATGAGGTTTCTATGTTATCTTGTTGACTTTCATTGTGTTATTTAATTCTTTATTATTCTATATTTGTGACATGGTGCTAACGAAAATATATACAAACTTTTTATTTTTTATGGGTAACAAATTATGATTGATTTAAGATTGTTTTTGTGTGACAATGTTAATGAACAGTTACCTGATGATATTTCCGCTTTAACCTGGTTTTTAGTTTAATTCATTTTTTATTTGGTTTGTATGCATAATACGTAGAATCCAATTGCTCGAGTTTCTTTGGTCGTGACTCCGATTTTTTAGTATCTTGCTGATCTTCAACATAGTGCCACGATTTTACGAAAGATCCTATCACAATAATTGGTTACTATATATATATATATATATATATATATATATATATATATATATATATATACAAGTATATGTAACACAAAAAATATCACAAGAAACAGGAGAGTAATGTAAAAAAAGTGACAATTTTTTTCTGAATTTTTCATTTTAACAGGAAGGCTTTAATATTTCATTCATAGGTTTCAGTTAGTTTTAGGTGTCATATTTTGTAAGACAATTTCAGCGAGAAAATATCCGGTAATTTCAACATCATTTCATTCTAATTGAACATGAGGAGACAAATGATTGGCCCTAGGATACTATTTGAAAAAATCCAAGGTAGTGGAACGGATTTAATGCAACCAAATTTATCAATGCAAAAATAATTTATAGATTTGCAGTCCATTTTCGTACCAACACGGTGTGGGTATGGTAATTTAATGATTTAATTTTAACTTGTGTATCATTAATAGCATAATAATTATAATTCAATAACCACTTTTTAGTTTGGGCGTTAAAAGTTAGTATTTATAATATAAATAGAAATCGATTACGAAATGAGTGGTTATAATATTTAATGAAATAAGCAAAACGGTTCTAAAAATATGCATTCTGTATTTTCTTTTACTATTGTCTTGCCGGGAGTTTCAAGCCACCTGAACAGCAGCTCGGTGCTGTGTACAAGAACATTACTCTTGCGCGTAATGGACGTCTAGTGCAATGAAAGTGCTACAGCTGTATTCTGCATGTTGTTTGTCATGCTCCAGTAATGAAGTCTAGATGTAAGTCTAAACCTGTTCATCTCCCCATCTCAACTTGAGAAAGTTACTAAGCTTTCGTTTGTGTTGTTGTGAATTCAGAGGTGATTTAAGGAATGACATTCGAGATTCAATCATATAAATCATACGAATCATACGAACTGTGTAACGAAATTAGCTACTGTTTTGATTTATTCGCTGCAGTATTCTAAGATAATGGATCACGAATATTTTGTGTTTCGGCATTTAATAGAATATCTGACTGGGTTGGATTCTTTGAAATATTTTCTTGTTTTGCCTCTCGTAGGCTGTTGGAGACATTTGTGTGCAAATTGTCTTGAGTTTTGAAGCGTCTTAATTTTAATTTACCGATATTTTTTTTAAAAGAAACCTATTTCAAGGCTTTCTCTCTCCAAATGTCTCTCCCTTCAGTGTCAAGGGAATGTTCTGAAATGAAGCCATGAGTAGCAATTTCAGGGACAGTTCTTGCAAAACCAAATGAGCGTGTCACCAGTGTACTTTGAGAGAAACCTATTAGTCAGATTTGTTGTAAATATCTTAAAGAATTGATCTCTACATTTTTTAAATTTAGATTTCTCTTCCGAATCCCATGGGCACCCATTACCTTAAAAAACACTGCAAGGTAGCCTAACTAACACCTTCCACCCGTCAAATACATTTCATATGCATTTGATAATATTTAACCGCACTTTCAAACTCCGGTTAAATATTTTTATAAAAACCAGTGCAGCGTACATTTTAGCGAATTAAGCAAAGTGGATTAAGCAGCAGATTTTGTGACAAATGGATTCGAAGACTAACATTTCAGAAAATACATTTTATATTTACAGACTGGGAGATCAACATGTAATTTATTAACAAAAAAGTTAACAGTTATAATTTTCCATTACACTTCGATGCACATATACATTTATTATACTATAAAATCTACGCGTTGATCGGATATGTTCTTGATGATATGGTGTTGATTTTTACTATGAATTCCCTGTTGAAAACGAAACTTGATACGATTTTAATTAGTTGCTGGGATACGCAGTTGATGCATTTGTACACAAGAATGCCATATTTT